>MU890741.1:0-14443 GCA_036418205.1 Ostertagia ostertagi
CTCTTCAGTTCGTTGACTCGTGAAGGTCATTAAATATTTCCATGATATATGTGAATTTCTTCTACGAAGCCTTCACTTGGCTTTCGAATTATATGTTCCCAAATGATGTAACCCATGGAAACATGATGTAGTTCCAAGCGACCTCCGCGAGAGAACACATTCCTTTTCGAAACCTTTCATGAGGACTTTGCAAACGGGTGAGTTTAGCTGGGTCTGGGTGAACACACTGGGCTACAGCTTGAAGTGTTCATTAGGCTTCAAACGGGCTAATTACAAAAGCATCATCAGCGCTCATCGCGGTATACAGATGGTTTCTGCATACCCCGATGAGCGATAGGGATAGAGCTTACGTCGTTGACCAAGTCCTTCTTCGGGTTCCATTCAGAATTGTCATTGCTGCTGTTAAGCTATGAGCTACACCTTTGCAAGATGGGTTAAGGGGAAAATGATCCCAGCGGTGTAATACGCAGCATTCCGGCCCAAAAAGCGTAAGGTTCTGGTCCAAGACCCACCTGATTCAGTGTTGCCCAGCATTCCTTCATAACTTCCAGGAAACTCTTCTCGCTCGTATTCTTGCCATTTCCACCAGTTAACTGCGTTTCATAACTACATATCATTTATTTTCATTGAATGGTCACAGGTTTTAATTTTAAAGCTGTTCAAGCTCCTGATTTCAGCTGCAGTAGCTCCAGCCGGCTCGGACAACCCAGGCTACTTGGGAGATCCGGAGAGCAAACGTGAGCGCTAATTTTCATATAGAAAGAGTTTATTTACAACAGAGCCTAACACCGTTGATTACAGCGATCGTGCCCATTCCCGAACGTCCGTCAATGTTCGAACGACTGTGCGGATGCTGCAGCCGAGGCGCCTCGTCCAGTGAGGATGTTATTCGGGGCGAAGAAGAGCGACGGTTGCGAGCCAACGATCGTGTCTTTAACTCTCAATTCAAATATGCGGTACGGAAGGCCTTACAAGGAAAGCATCCCAGGTTGCCATGGTCGTTCAGAAAGAGATATATATACAAGGCTTTACAAGGAAGGCATCCCTGGTTGCCATGGCCGTTCAGAAAGAGATATACATTGCTCCTCATAATGACCTTTTCCACAGACAAATTTCCCAAAAACTTGCATCTGAAGGTGCTTTGAAAAACCTAGGGAGAACTGTGAGCACATACACTGCGTTTCATAAATATAGGTCCACCCTAATTTTTTGCTATTCCAAAGTTGCTGTGCATTTTTGGAAAATGCCGCTATTACCAATAGTTTCCCATAACGAAAAACCTTGATACTTCTGGAGAAATCTCGATTCAGAATTATTAAAATATCTTCCTTAGAACGTATTTTCACCGTTTCGCAAATATGACTACACATCACTTGTCGAGAGATTTTACTATAACGAAAAAACGTCACGAATTTTCAATAATGGGATGACCCCCCAATAATCATAAGGAACACAATAATACGTTTTGAAATGCTGGTAGCCAAATTAGCTATTACAGTAGGATCGAAATTCGTCTGGGCGCCGATGATCGACCTTTTCAGCTTTTCGGCTGTTCCATTTTGCTTTACTTTGCTGTGGAACTTTATAACAATTAAGGCCCAATGATTCTCTATTGGAATCTAATTCAGATAACATGGTGGCCACCAGATAACTGCCACATTTTTTCCTGCAATTCCATCTGGCGCGGAGGGACCGGCATGGACAGCCGCGTTATCGTGTGTGAAAATCAAGGATAGAGGGGATCCTTGTTGAAAAAATGGTAAGACTCGCTTCGAAAGAACTTCACGATACCCTGTGGAATCTTTGTGAACGGAAACAAAAGCGAGCTCTAGCTACTCAGTCGTTCAAAGGTGCCTCAAACCATAAGGGATTCACCGCCGAAATTACGTTACATTGAAACCATCTGCGATTTTCACGCGATCATCCTGTACCCTCTTTTTCTGCCATATCCACCTAGAATAAACTTTTTCCACGTCGATCTCAGACCACCTGTAGAACGAAACAAGGAGGTAGAGTCCAAGATCGCGAAGGGTCTTAACAGCCACACCATCGCTCATTAAGTTGAGCCCTTTTCCACGGAGAAATGGAGACTTGCGATCTTGTAGCGCTCAAATAATCTTGGAACGCTCTTCATCAATCCGTTGAAGATGTTATTGCTCTGCTGGCTTACTCACCACACGGTGGTTTTGCTCACGGAAGGCCGCATTTCAGTACGGACTTTGTTCGGACTCCTTGTATAATTCGAGAGAAGACACCCAATTCCTCCTAAATTTTGAAGGAAACGCAGTCTTTATTTACCTAAGCGACTCTTCTCTCCGCACTGACCAGGATTTTGCACATAGTCGCTTATGCAGTATGAGCCGGCCGACATGGGAGGAAATTCTGCTCCTCAGCTATCCCACTTCAGTAAGTGCTCTAGCTTGAGCTTGTTACTGGGAAGAGAGGCGAATAACACGAGGTATGGTAAACTCGATGTCGACTGAGCCCACATATTTCCCCGCTTCCCTGATTCCCTTCACGGATCGTGAGAAATGGAAACTTTTTATGAGTGGCCCGATATTCATGAAACGGTGAAAATTCGTTCTAAAAAAGTTAATTGGGTTACTTGAGGGGGGAACTTTGTCAGAAAAACACTATGAAGGTTTTCCGTGATGAGGAATCTAACGGTGATAGCAGCATTTCCAAAAAATGCACAGCAACTTTGGGGTAGCAAAAATTTAGGGTGGACCTATAATTATGAAACGCAGTGTATAACACGATTTTGACAGTACATCGCAACACATCACTTCGAGAAAGAAGTCTTTTTTGTTGAAATGGGGAAGCTGTGTAGGTGGGAGTATCTTATGAGGAGCAAGTGTACATGTAGTCCTAGACGTGGCTTCAAACCGTGGATCTACGAACTGGACTTCATTGAAGCGGAGGGCGGCGATCGCAGTGGCTCGGGACCTCACAATCCCCAGACAGTCGGTGCGCGATCTCCTTATCGTGGAATGGTTTGTTTTCCGGTAGTACGGTAACAACCATCAGAAGCCATTTTAGCAGTATTCCAGAACAAACGTAAGCGTAAGGCCGGATAACGATCGCTCTTCACGACGTTTTGCGTCCCGAGTGTCTTACCGTTACGCTCTTCTGCTTCACAAATCCATTTATGGGATCGTTAAGCAGATTTGGAAGGGGGATTTGAGATCAGAAGCGCATCTAAGCTTATACATGTGTTCTTGGGTGGACATGGCGACCTGGAATCCTTTCCGTGCCAAAAGAGAGGGATCCATCAAAAGTCATGAAACTAACTTTTCTTTCAGGGTAACTATATAAAAACGTCCAAGTACAATGCCATCACATTCATTCCGCAGAATTTATTCGAACAATTTCAACGGATAGCAAATTTCTATTTTTTAGTCCTTATGATATTACAGGTAAGGGAATATCTGCAATACCCACCCCTTCGCGTTTTTATAGTTTATATTTTCTGAAAAGTTAGGGTGGGTATGCTACCTGTCATACAAACAGTATGGAGTATTAATTCTCAGAATTTAAGTTTATACCTCAAATATCTTCCATATCATGGTATTCCACAGCTATTCCGCTAGTTATCGTTTTGGCATTCAGTGCTGTAAAGGACGGTTATGACGATATGGTGAGTCTTCTTCGGTTGTCTTTATTGACTCTTAATATTTGACAAATCCCCGCTGGTGCTTCTTCGTCTTCTTCTGCTTCTACTCGACCTACAGGGTAATTGTTTTTCTTCATCACCATAGGTTTCTTGGGGAAATACAACCATACCACATTAACCCACATCCAAGGTGGGAAAGCGCCTTCTGACCTAGTACAAAATAAAAGAATTGGCGCTATCGCAATATGTGGGAACATTCTATAGGGCTAGGCCGAAGAGGGGGCAGGAAGTTTTGCGAAAACGGAAATTGCTCACGCTCAATCTCTCTTTCTCACCTATGATGCCTTGGTCTCATTTTTGACAAAAAAAAAGTGGTTTTACATGATTTTGGATGTGTTGGCACCAGGAGTGAAAAATCGCTTGAGGAAACGATAACGGCTCGTCGAGGATTTCTTTCACGCTCTCCCACGCGGATGCTCACTCTCGCCACCGGCGAGCCGTCTGTGCTCTCCGCGCATGCATTCACTCTCGACACTACTCTCACACAGTAGAGAGCCATGGTCGAGGAATTCCTTGACCGTTATTCGCCCTGGTTGCCACTACAATTCCCCCGTATCTTGCGATACAAGCCCAAGACCTCTCAAAATAATAACCCAAAAACCCATTGGCAATCGTCGTTCCAAAACCTGCAGCTTAGTGCTCAGACGGACTTGACGGTTTACCCTTTAAACAGCGATGGCGCGACTCCGGTCGTTAAACTCCAGGATACTCTGTGTTCCAAAACCGGCTTATAATTTAGCCGCTGGCAGTGAAGCAAGTACTTCCAACGATTATTTTGGCCCGAGTCGTTAACTGTTCTCAGGTCTCTCGCTATCGTAGGTCTAGAAATGATCTCCAGGAGGACATCAATGAGAACGATATCATACTACACGCGTCATGTGTCGAGTATGCGGACCTGAAGCATTTATCAATTGAAAAGGACTGTTCCAGCGGTTGTTCATCGTGAGAACATATCCTGGCCATCCCTCCAGTTGAGGGGCCCATTTATTCGATTTCTTCGAGGGAATTCCGCCAAACAGGACCATGTGGTGCGCTAGAAATAAATTGGCGCTGCTTCTTCATTAAGGCTAGCAGTGTGTGTCAAAATAGATGAGGCAGAGGTGCATCAGCTCAAGAGGAACAGCTTATGACCCCGTACAGAGGACAAGCGGAGCTGTTTCTTCAAATGGCGATGGCTGAAAAGGGGATGCTCCAGAAAATGGATGGGAGAAGCTGACTGAAAGAGGAAAAGAACCTCTCGGCGGTATGCGTACTCAGCAGGCTGATCTGACCGCGATAATGCCCATTCCTAAATCAGCTACCGTGTGAATAATTTCTCAGCTGGATAAATATGGCGTACCGGTCTATGCTCTTACTATTAGCGGGTCCTTCGTTGCCACTACACCTTTCGGTCTAAATCACCTATCGTGGCCGGTCCAAACGGTACCTTTGATTTTGGGCATAAATATGAATGTGTTGATACCATTTCAGAGGGATGGCATTCTGAAGCATTTCTTCTCAGGATTGAGTGTTCTATTTTTGAAATCACAATCAGTCCCTGTAGAACAGCAGTGTGTCATCTTTACGAATCGGTGCAGCCAACCTTCTGCATCTCCCTCAAGCTCATTGTGATGACATTGGGGAACTCATCAATCTGTCCAAGATGTTTCCCAAAGCGTAAATTTTGGACACTTGCCGCAAACTAGTTGCATGGTCCGCAGATCGTCCTGCTCACGGTAGAGGGATTCCTCAACCCTCTCAGGTCGCCACATTTACAACTATGCAGCCCACATATATGAGATCATTAGAAAACACTGGAATTGGACTCTGCACAGCCTCGATTGGGATATCAGGGGCCGTAAGGTATGCTTCCCCGAAGGGTTAGGGGACGAAAGTTCCTTTAAAATTTTCTCTGTAGTCCCAACTGGGATTGTCCTGATAAAGGGCCTACATCTAATATATGTGTGTAGCTTAAAGTAAGCATGCATTGAAAATAAAGAAACAGTATCGTTCAAAACAAAAAATTTAAAGGGACTTTCGTCCCCGCAACATTGGGAGCAGCATCTCGGCCGTCCGACAGCCTACTAACCAAACCCATCCTCCCGACGAGACGCAGTGCTGCAGAGAAGGCGAGAAGACGCGTCCGTGATTCTACCTTCACCTTGCATAGATTGTTTATATGCCTTCTACGAGCTAAAAGAAGGTCAGCGCATGCTGTAACTTTGCAGCTCTAGTACCTGCGCCCCGCTCTGCAGAAGTTGGTCCTACCATTCGCCTTCGAATAAACTGTTCATGATCGTATCTCGGGTTCTTAGAGATCTTGATTTCCTGGTTCCAATTCTCATTAACAAATTTTTATTGAATTGTTGCCGAAGTCCGCGCTCAGTTCAATTACTCCTCGACAACTGCGCAAGTGGGGCCACCTTTTGCGCCTCAAAACATGCCAGGAACCTCGCGAGGGTCAGCAACTCAGATCGCTACTTCCATTGGTTCGTGTACACCCACCTGCCACCTGTAATCCGATGTGTGGCGACATGTGTCGTATGTGCTCTCCACGCCTCGAAGTCTTCTCTCTCTCCTAGGCTCTCATTATCTCTTATGTCGCTGTCTGCTTCCTAGGCTGCTCCTCGGAATAAAACAATGAGGATCGTATTTCTAGTGTTTTTGAGGGTTCATTTTTATCTTTTCTCAACTGTCGGCCCACTCCGTATTCCCAGTTTCGTGTTCGAGGAGTAGAACTCCATGATAGAGGAGGAGGGTGCCTTTAAGTATGGTATTCATGAACTGTGAGTTCTGGGTTACAGGCTGTTCTAAAAAAAAAAAAAATCTATTTGTCAGCTCAGGAGAGTCCAGACAGCAGCATACATGTTTTGTGATTTTCAAAGACTAAGCCTTTCAGAGGAAGGGAAGAATGCAGACTTGCTGTAAATCGCGTGCCTGCTGTGAGGAGCGCCCGACAACAACTACAAAGCGCTGTCACACCAACGCCTGTATCAGTGACAAGTGCCTTCGACGCGGAGTAGTCTTCTTCGGCGTACACCTATGGGAATTTCACGCCACTTTGGTGGAGCGCGGTATCACCTTTCTTTGAAGCCTCCTACTCGGTCGTTCAAAATCGACTATCTGAACCACACACTTTTCGCAACACGTTCCATTCAGTCAGGTTCTACAGTCATCGCGGCTTATTTCGGGCGACGATGGCCGCGATTGACACATTGCGCCCACCTTGTGTGACTCATCCCTTTGTCATGCATATCGGTTATCGGCCTAATCGGTTTGTGATTTCAGCAACGGCATATCTCCGATCGGAATGTAAACGGCCGGAAGTCATTCGTGGTACGAAACGGCCATCTGAACGAAGAGGAGTCGTAAGCAGTCAAAGTGGGCGACGTGATCCGCATGATGAGTAATCAATTCGTCGCGGTTCTTTGATCTTGGTCCAACTACAGACTGAAGGGATCTCTTAGTGACAATTTAGGCCGACCTGCTGCTGCTCTCGACATCAGAGCCTCATGGGATTTGTTACATTGAGACGATGGAGTTGGATGGCGAGACGAACTTGAAGACGAGAGGAGCCATGGCTGACACGGCCGAAATGGGAGACGATCTCGACGCTATCAGCAAGTTTGACGGTAAGTTACTTCAAAATGGATGACGCAATCCTTCTTTCTCTTCTAACAACAAGGCCAATCAGGCAACTAAACTACCCCATTCAATTTCTCTTCACTGGAATGCAATTTTCAGGAGAGATCGTCTGCGAGGCGCCGAACAACAGACTGGACAAGTTCAACGGAAAGCTATTGTATCAGGGCAGGGAACTCCCAATCACCAACGATAACATACTTTTGAGAGGATGTATCTTGAAGAACACACGGTGGTAAGTTCCCATTTCAAAGTAGCAACTCTACGATCGAACTATAAACGAAGGGCAAGGAAGCGCAAAGAATTGCGGCTTCAGAGAGAGAAGTGCTAGTTAATCCCTTAAAAACCTACCTCGCGATAAAAACTGATTCTTATGAAGGAGAGTGATGGGTAGAGGACAGGGTAGATGGGGTCCAGGTAGACGATACCTAGGGCTCTCGCAGCAGAAAGGTTATCGACAAGGTAATAAGACGCATAGAAGTGTGCTCAGTCATACCGTACCGTATGATTACAAAAAGGAAGACGTTGCAGCGGCTACAAAAGAGCCAACAGCCGCGGTTAACTCATTCAAACTCGAATGAACGGGGAGAAGAGGGCGCCGTTTCTCAGGTTTTTGACCTTTTACTTGTTTTTTTTCATAAACGCCACCCTTTTGCACCTCTTTTACATGTGAATGGATTCGGCATTTCGCGAGTTTGTTTCTGACCGTGTCCGCCGACGAGCGCGATTGCGACACGCCGCGGCTCCATTTCCTCAAACACTTGCTGTGATTTGAAATAGGGGGGGGGGCACGTGAAGCACCGCTCGTAACGACTATCCTGTCCTTCGCTTGCTTCACGTTGGAAGTAATGCTCCGCACAATTCTCCAACTTCTCTCCCCTTGCAAGCTCGGCATGACAGTTGTAAGTTTACCACGCATTTTCTTGTGCCTTACGAGGTTGTTCGGTGGAACACTTTTATAATGGCCTAACGTTTTCAGAGGCCGTCGGTTCCACCCTTCGAGCGGAAAAGTCCGCTGCCACACAGAGCGCTGATCAGTTAGAACTCTAACTCCTGAAGACGACGATTCAGTCGAAACGTTAGGCCATTAATAAAGGTTCCACCGAACAACCTCGTAAGGCACAAGAAAATTTGTTAAGCTCCGCACAATAGTTCGAGCGAGTCATGTGAGCCGCCTGAAAGCTGTTCCTAAAAATCTGCAAGGTGTGGCTGGGAAGTCGATACCATTTCCAGCGTCCATAGGGGTCGATGCACCTTCGTTGTCATATGCTACTCACTTTTAGGCAGACACGCCCATAAGATGGCTCCCTCCGCCCATATCTTACGGTTTGGAAAGACCCACATGCACACACGGAAGCATATCAAACTCCATCCCTCCCCCTCCCTTGATTATGATACATACAGTAATAGCTTTGCTACGTAAAATAGGATTTGGATCATACTATTCGAATCCACATTCACTTGCCCAGGATAGCACTGTAGTGCCCAAGATGGTGGCGACAGAAGGGATTAAGTTCTGAAAATCGGCTTTTGGCCCGCGCACAATTCGCGTGTCGTTGGAGTGTATTTGCGTAGCGGAGCAAGTATCGTTCCGGTTGTTACTAGCACTGTGGACAATAGTCTGCCACCGTTGTAAACATGTCATTGAAGTCTGGAACAGGGAGTTCGATGATCAACCTCGTGACTTGACGGAGCGTGAACCTTTTTGTTTGGTTGTTTATTGCAAGTGTGGTAAGTAAATAGAGAAAAAATACAATGCAAAATAAGTAAACACACCAATACAAATATGATGAATAAACAAAACAACAACCAGAACACTGAATATCGTAAACGTTGTCCAAACTTTAAGGGATCATTCACACTGGACAAGAAGCCGAAGAAAAAACTCTCCGAATGTGAAAGTTTTGGATGAATTTTCTAAGCCGGGCTCTGTCACTAGGCATCCGGAACCCTTGAAAGATTTTGGGGAACTCAGAGGGGTGAAATGAAATTGGATGGTCACCCCTTTGAACTCTGCGCCTCTAACGTTGATTGTGAGAATAGGGACAAGAGGGTTGATAATTCGTGAGATAATCTGTATAAGAGCCTTGAAAGAATGGGGTACCCCCAGGAGGCCCGTCGCGCGGCAAGAAGGCGGAGTCGGCGGACGCGGGCCTCCTGGGGGGTACCCGATAGAATGTAATCGACTTCGTTGAGGTATTGTTCTTCGAAAGTTTCCGGTTCGCCCAGCCACAAGTGAACTCAAGCCAAAAGTTGGACGTTTTTGCCTAACTGTAAGCTCAAGCCTCTTGCGAAAATCGAATACGATTTGTAGGCTGTGAGGGTAGAATACACCCCGTCCATGTCGAAAATGTTCGTCAAATGCGTCAATTGAGTGTTAACAACGCTTTTATCCTTACCATTAGCCTGAGAAATGACCTCAGCAGGAGAAAGGCAGAACACAATGGATTTTCTCTCCCCCTCCCCCCTTTCCACCACTTATTCCGTTTTCACCTTAGAAAAAGCTGGTTAGTGTCGGAAGCCGGCTTTAGTGTGAGAAATGCTTCAAAGTTTTCAGAAAGATTCTGTCTGCATTCTTTTGCTGTGAACGAGAGAGTCCACAGATTTGTCAGCTAATTAGGTTTGACCTGGTTTTACCTGGCCTGCTTGCAACATGCGCCTCTCAGGTAAAAAAATTGCCAACACCTGTGAAGATCCCTTTGATCAGTCTTGAACGGTAAACAGAGCTTTCTTAGGTAGCTGGCTGACAAGTTTCAGGAAAAAAGGGTGCCAGAGGGAATACCGCTGAAGCCTCTCCTACAAACCAGCCTATGTGGTAAAATAAGCTAGTAGGGAGTTTGAGGAATTCCTCTTGGCTCAACACAGTGGCTCAAATTTGTACGACATTTTTAACATTAGTAACTCCAACACTTTGAGCTATCCGAGCGATGACGTAATAAAAACCGACCGTTCTTAGTAATTTGGACTTCTTCCTTACAAGATATGAGCACTGATTTTTCTAGCAAATTTTCGTGGATGTTTGCTACGAACAAAACTTTGAAAAAGCCCGCTATTTGTTTTCGTGGAGTTGGCAAACAGACGCGATGTTTTCAAGTGAGAAGAGTTACCTGTATTGATCAAGGGATAAATTTTTCAGGTGCTATGGTCTGGTGATTTTCGCTGGAAAGGACACGAAACTGATGATGAATTCGGGAAAATCAAAATTCAAACGTACCAGTCTCGATCGGTTCCTGAACATTCTCATCATGGGGGTGAGTGCTAGTGGCGTAGTGTAATCTATCCGTTCAGATCGTGCTGTTCCTGATAGCCATGTGTTTGATTTGTACGATACTTTGCGGTGTTTGGGAATGGACCCACTGGACGATGGTTTACCATCTATTTGCCATGGGACGATATCGTACCTAATAGACAGCAGCATGGTCAGCACTAATACCTTTGCTGCCATCATATCACAGAGATATATGTACTAAATGATAGAAGATAGGATGTTGCATTCCCTGTTGATCAGTCAAGATTCAGGGTGCGCCATGCGCTTTACACCCGTTTGGAACCGCGTGTATCCTGAATCCATATTTGGCGTATGTATGCTCAGACTTGCTGGTGGCGACCGCTTAAACATTCCCAAGGCTCCTGAGAATAGTAACAAATCCTCGACTTCTGAAAGGATGAGATGGGCTTGGGCATTTGGGGGGAGAAAATCCTCGTAAATCGACCTCTACTAACCTCCCTCCCCACCAATCTTCCATCACCCCAGCGTCATAGTTGATCGGTGTGGGGACCAATACGGGAAGATGATGGCCCGGAGTACCAGCAAACAAATGGTAATAAAAATATATACAAGAAGCTTCAAGCAACAGTTGTTGGATCTTTTTTGTGAGTCCGTCTTCTGATCAGTTCTACTCAGCCAGCACCCGGATTTGCATCTCTAGCTCTTTGTTTGTGTGGTTTTCTATTAACAGTTTTTTGAACTATCATTTACTGAGGCGGAATTGGCGTACTGGTAAGTTGCGCAACCAGCCACAGGATCAGATTTCGCGAATCGAATCCAGCCCGAACCTACCAAGCCCTCCATCTCTCGAGGGTCCATAACAGCTCCCCTGTAAGACAATAATATTCATTATACTGGTATACCAACCGGCTGGCCTCATATGCACAGCCACGATTTGCAAGGAGAAAACTAGGTTTAACGGACCTTAAAAAAGCTGGATTCGAAGCCGTAACTTTATTTCTTTACAAGTTTACTCGGCCAGCCCAGCACAGTTTTGTTTAGCGTTCGGCAACAGATCGCGTCATTTCATTTCCCGATTTTTTCTGTTCCATGTGATGGTTGCTGAACACGGGTAGTGCCAATCCCTATATGTCAGGTACGTTCAACCAGACTGGCTCATCTGCCGGTTTCGCTTTTCAATGGTTAGCCTTGAAGAGTAAAACTCGGATACTTCCTGAAATTCAGTGTGGAGATCATTCGCTTCATCCATTCGATGTGGATCAATTACGATCAAGAGATGTACTACGAGAATGGCGCAAATAGCGTGCCGGCACGGGCGCATACCACCACCCTGAACGAAGAACTTGGCCAGGTTGGAAGAACGTGCCCTACCTCCGCGCAGCAGTACAGCTTGATAAGCAGTGGCATTGCAGGTGCAGTACGTCTTCAGCGACAAGACCGGAACACTCACCAGAAACATCATGACATTCAACAAGTGCACCATCAACGGCATCTGCTACGGAGACATCGTCGATGCTCGTGGAACCGTCGAAAATTAACACCGGTATGCCATTTCCCTAACCCAAAACATTGTTTTTTATATTATTTTGTTTTATACTTACTCTACCGATTGTTAGCTAGACGCTATAAAATTTGGTTTCGCTTTAATGAAAAAATAAGCAGACTCCAACTTTCGAAACACTAGAAAGGCGCTCTTATCTCAGCGGAGGTTTCACCACTGCAGAGTGCCTCGCTTCCGACTTTCCACACAGCACAACTCAGACTTCAGCTTCAGATAAGACAAATAATCGCCGAGCCAAAATCAAAGATTTTAATATTGCTTACCTGCGGCGAATCCTACATAGCTTTAAAAACGGTAGGTGGCTGTGAAGTAAAAATGAAGTGGAGTCGAAACTTAAAACAGCTCTAGTAGTTAGTGCCTCATCAGCCCATTTTTTTTTTTTTTTGGGGGAGATCCTCTCGCCGCAGCTTGTCCCAAGTTCTTCAAAGGTTTGGCATCCAGAGACCGCTGATTAGTGGCAGCCATGAAGTTAAGTCCATCGAGTTAGGGTCCGAAAGCAGATTGGGTGGTGAAATAAGAGTCTCCCAAGAATGGATAGTTGCGCAAGAATTTGAAAACCTTAAAGGCAGGCCACAACAACTGGAGGGCGTTCCGGTCTCGATGACTTCATTGAACGTCAGTGTTGGGTTCGCATTAAAATTGGGTTCAAAGCACATGCGATAAGGAGTCCAAACCCCCAACACCATCAGAAAACGTCGCCGAAACAGCATAGCCCTCCAGCTGATCATGGAACCAGCTGCCTTCACCCATTGACCTTCCGAATGAAGCTTAGCAAATTCCACAACTTGAAATGTCTTCTTTGAATGGGGGGACGGCGAGGGAAGGGGGGGAGAGAAATTGTCGCGTTAAAGTCAATTTTTTTCACCATGCAGGCGTCAGAAACGACATATTCTCGGGCCAAACATTAATTTGTCAACACATTGAGACTCGGTTCTCACAGAACCCCTCATTTCCACGAACTCGGTCCTCAAACAGGACCCCTCTCCCAAGAAGGTCCGTCAAGTTTTGATGGGACATGTGTGTCGCAATGATAGTCGAAAGATTGAAGCTTGCTGCTTCGGCGAAACAGTTCAATTTTCAAGCATCTAGTGGCTGTGGCTTCTTTGTTCCTTGTGGCTTCTTTTCTGTGTCAAATGTTTAGAAAATTTCCATTTTTCTGTTGTTTCAGAAGACGACGCCACTTGACTTTTCGTGGAATCCACATTACGAAACGGCGTTCATGTTTTACGACAAAAATCTACTGGAGGACACGCAAAAAGGTGTACCTGAAGTGAGTTCTCCAGAGGTCATTGCTGCCTTCCCCAATTTCTCAAAATCCTTTTCAAGGTGACCGAGTTTTGGCGACTACTCGCGTTGTGTCACACGGTGATGCCCGAACGAGACAAGGGTCAGCTGGTCTATCAGGCTCAGTCGCCGGACGAAGCCGCGTTGACATCAGCGGCTCGCAATTTCGGATTCGTATTCCGAGGTCGAACTCCACAATCGATTACTATCGAAGTGATGGGCAAGGAAGAGGTGCTGGTTAACTATGAGTTATATTTTGATTGGAGCCTGTCGATGAGAGGAACCCTCACTAAGCAGCTGTGGATGGGTTTCTTCACGATCAGAAAAACTTGAAGAATTGCAGAAAAACTTGAAGAATTATTCCCTCCGCAGGATTATGTCGAACAATTATACTGTTGTGGGAAACCGGTATAATAACGCGCAAGAAGTTCTGCTAATCCTTAAACCAAGAAGCGCCTTCGTTTCTGCCCATGCTGTTTTCAAACAAGGGATTTTTTTAAATTAATGAAGGAGTGGGCTCGGCTTTGATACGGTAAATAGCTGACATTAGGGCCGAGCTGATTCGAGAACCTCCAAAATGATTCACATTGGATGTTGCGGTCGGAAAGGAAAGTAGAAGGGCTAATCAGTCCAACGCGGTGATGAAAATAGAAGAATTCCCTCAAAACTTAAAACAGCACCCATTTTTTGCAACTGGTTCTAAAACATGTGCGAGTGCAATGGAGTGCGAATGAAGAAGGAAACAGAATGAGTTTCTCTATCAGTAAATATTCTATCAAACTCTGTGCAATCATAAGATTCCTGTGCTAGACGCAGATTTACTGCTGAAATTTCCAATACTTTTTTGCCATACTGTGATCAACAACAAGTCCCTCGGTTGAGCAGTTTCCATCTCGCGATAGGCGGAACTTTGGGTGCTGAGGATACTTCGTGTGCATCGCTGGACTTTAGTCTTCTTACCTAATAAATTCGTGTCCTTAAAGTGGTAGAACCGGTTGGCGTCGGGTACACGACAGGAGGCCCGTCGCGCGGCAACAACGCAGAAGCTAGCGGGATGAGTCACACTGCGTACTGT
>MU890746.1:0-16368 GCA_036418205.1 Ostertagia ostertagi
CGCGAGCGAGTTTGAGCTGTAATATTAACAAATTGTTATTCTAGGTGAAAGAGCAGTGTCTCTTGAGCACGTTGACGACGAGAACGATCGTGACGAAGGAGGAAAGGGTAGTGGTGAGGTTGTCGTCTCGAGGCGCTGTCGATGCCCGAGATGCGCTAGCCAAAGGCATCTATGGACGACTCTTCACTTACATCGTCACGCGTATCAATGATGCCATTTACAAGTAAGACCTACTGCGTAGAATAGGGCTAGTCTTAGCTGAAAGCGCGCTGATACGAAATCTGATTCCAACTTATGGAGCAGAATATTGGGGTCTACACACCGAATGGGGCCACCTACTGTAATCCAAACCTTTGGAAGGAAAGGAAGTCACGGAGAATTCCATCATTTCGTTTTCGCTTTCACCTCTCCGTCCTCTCCCCGGAGCCTCCCTCACTTGCAAAAATTGGGATTTTTGTAGGCTGGACGAAATAATGCACCAAACCAATAATGCCACCTCCCCAGTACATATAGGTACCGAATACTGTTAGCGCTCTCTCACTAAGAAGTCCAACTTTTTTTCTATTGATGAAAATTATGGCATCGGTTTCACAATGAGATTTTTAGGCCAAGAAACGATTCAGCGGATCGCCACTCTATTGGAGTTCTCGACATTTTTGGCTTTGAAAATTTCGAGACGAACAGCTTCGAGCAGCTGTGCATCAACTACGCTAACGAGAGCCTCCAACAATTCTTCGTGCAGCACATCTTCAAAATGGAGCAGGCCGAATACGATCTTGTGAGCCCTTCATCAGTTGGACTTCTTTATGGAAGTTATCAACAAACAGAGCCAGTAAGAGACACGAGCTCCACCTTTAGTGCCTGATGTCTCTTTACTGTTGGTAATTTTAAATCCAAAAAATATGTGGTGCTTTGGCAGCCTCGCTCGCGACAGGCTTTGGTTTATTGATGTAAGCAACGTCAAATAAAGAATGTTTAAGGCCGCACCCAGTGAAGGGCAGGCAGAAATTTTGCGCTACCAAGCATTTGCACAATTGTCACCCTATGTAGCAGCGCTCACAAAAGCGGCTTATTGCCGTTGTTGAATGGACGCTGCTCTAGCAGCAGGGGACTGTTGCGGCAAGCAATATACGCGTTCCGTTTTGCGCTTTGCGTCGCGTTCTGCGCACCAGCTTGGTACCCCAATTTGTAGAGTATAAGCGCCTCTTATGATCACACTTGTGTTTTCGAGATTATGCCGCAGAACTGTGGCTTTTCAGGGGTTTCTCCACCTGCGATTGCGCCATGAAAACTGCCGCACCATTGCGACCCTCCACTGTTGGAGCATGTTATTTTCTTTACGAGTCACGCGCTCATAGTTCAGAGTGATAGAGGGGAAGGAAGGATAGGAAGGAAGTGGGATACGCATCCACCCGGGGGAATTTTAAGGTATAGCCCCATAATGCGCTCATGCACTCAATGGACCATTTCGCTTTAAGCCTGCTGATCGGTAAAGTACCACTTCCCTATGGTCTTAGTAACCGCGCAGCTCTGCTGACCTGGCCTATAGAAAGGAACAATAACAGAAAAGGATATGTGGAACCCTTCATGCACGTTTCCCATCCACTCTAACGTGGACTGGATATGGCATCTTCCGGAACTAAGGTCAAGCTCACAGCTCATTTCGAAGCGCGATGGTTTTCCTGACCAGCATTCTCGAGGGAATTCTCATCGACGCGCTGTTCTAGGACTCTCAATCAGAAATATTAATGTCAACTAGCCCACGAGAGCTGCATAGTAATAGGTGGTACAAAATTCAAATGTAGAAATTCAATTCTGTACAGTTCATTAAAAGGCCCACTCCACGATTAAACTAGTGCGGTACTTTCGCAGGCACCATGCACCCGCAACCGTGAGTGGCATTAGCGAAGGCTAGGCCGCGCCAGCCATCCCCTAACCCTTTTAACACCTGCTTACGAGCCACGAAGAGGGAATATCTTCGCGGTTACCAACCCAAATTCACTCAATGAATTGTTCCACTTAGCCTAATGAGTGGTGTACCTTTAATTACGGCGGATTAAGAAGTCGCTAATTCTTGTAACTTGTATAATACTAACTAAAGACCCCGACTCACCACGGCTAGAAAATAAGCGTTCGGAACTGGCCGCCATTATCCTCATTCTTCGTCTCACCTTCATTCCTACCTACAGCGTCTATAGTTTTACTAGCACCGCACGTATTTGTTCAAGTCTTGCAGTTCTTCACTGACCTGCAATTTCATCTATGGAAGCAAATAATTTCAGGAGCAAATCAACTGGCGTCATATCAAATTCGTTGATAACAAAGAGACGATGGAGATGATTGGCGTGAGACCGATGAACGTATTTTCCCTGATTGACGAAGAGAGCATTTTTCCAAAGGTTGAGCTTCCTTGAATTTGCTGTTCAGTTCCGCCTTCAACTACCTCTCACTGAGGAGATCTCTTTGTTTCCTATATGCGTTTTTTCTTACTTAGGGTACTGACCAGACGATGCTGTGTAAGTTACACTCTACTCATTCCAACAAAAGCTTTTATATGCGCCCAAAGGCCGATCTTCAGCGATCTTTTGGAGTGAAACATTTTGCAGGGCCCGTTTTTTATCATGTTAGAGGTGAGTTTTATGCAGCTGTGTGCGATATTTATTCCCTCAGCGGCATGTTGCGATTTCAGGCTTCCTCGAGAAAAATCGCGACTCTTTCTCGGCAGATTTGCACTCTCTTGTTCAGTCGTCGAATATGCATTTGCTCCTACGAATCTTTGACGAAACCGATCACGTTGACGGCACCATCAGGTAGGAAGCATTACCTTCATCCATCGTGGAAAGATATCAGTAAAGATCTTCAGAAACAAGAGCACCACCGTGAGCAGTCAGTTCCGTAAGTCACTCGATCAGCTGATGCAGCAGTTGAATCAGACGGAGCCGTTCTTTATCAGATGCATCAAACCGAATGAATTCAAAAGGGCACTGGTGAGTAGCTAATCGTTTTTCACCCTAACCTATGTGCTATGGCTTCAAGTTAACGGTACACCCAGGTAGAAGTCATGCGGACGACTCCCTCCAATCTGTGGGATAGAGCCCTAGGTCTCAGATTTGGCACTGCTGTGCATTTATGTCACACAACAAGGGTACTAGGCCCTTGCAAGTTAGCTGCAGTAGTGTTGTCCCCGTCCGCAGCAGTCTGTTGTCTGATGTCTTCTCATCAGTTGCGCTCTCTCGCCATATTCTCCACTCGGCGCTCACTATCTCACTGCCTAACACAGCCGCATTAGATAGGCTAGCAAGCCCTTAACCTAAGCGTTCCCGACAGATCTTTTCATTTTCCCTTCACTGCCGGCAATTTCCCACCAATATTCTCGCTTCGTGTGCAACAACCACACAAGTTTGATCCTGAGGTATGCCTTCAAGGGTTAGATCCCAAAATAATCTATCGTTCAGATGATGGACCGTGGTCTGGTGCTACGTCAACTGCAATACTCTGGAATGCTGGAGACGATCAAGATTCGAAGAAACGGTTATCCCATACGACATGACTTCGAGCCTTTCGTTCAACGCTATCGAGTGCTTATCAACGGAATCGGCAAGTATTTCTTCACACTTATTTTCAGTGAAACCGTCGAAATCGCTTTGTAACTTCTCCTTTTTTTACACATTCACGACGACGCCCCTTTTCCACTTTTCGGTCGCGTGGGACGGACGCGATTTTGTGGGCGCCGCCTCACCACATAACCGCAGATTTTGTTTTGTAAATGAACAAAAACATGAATGTCACAAAATAATTTCTGCAATGTCCAATGCGTAAAGATTATCTAAACATATAACAGTAGGATTTCGATCAGAACGACAAATAGTGGTTACGAAAAGAGAGCATTTATTCACTTTCCCCGTGAAGGAATTTAAAAGCATTTTACACTCGATTACGAGGTTTGCCCACCTATCTGTCCATTCCTAGCGCCTGGCAAGCGATTATCAGTTGGCAGCCCATATGGGCTGCCATCGTCCCAGGAGCGCATGTTGTTGGCAGCCCATATGGGCGGCCATCGGCGTGAATGTGTTAAAGACACTGCAATTGGTGCCAAACTTGGGTTGATGAATGGCGACAAGTTTGCTACCAACTGCTAGGTCTGTAAAGAGCAGGAAATGTGGAAGTGCCAATTGAGTCAGCCTTCCGTTGAAAGAATTTAGTACAAGAAGTCCCTCTCCTTCCCATCATGAGGAAAGCCAAATGTAGTGCTGAGCAATTCCATTTGTCTTTCCTATCAGTTCAATATAGACTTTTTGCAGGAGCTTCAACCGGTAAAGACTACAGAAGTGCAGCCGAGCTGATCTGCAACCGAGTGCTTGGCCAAGGGTCTGAATTCCAGTTAGGGAAGACGAAAGTGTTTCTGAAAGAAAGGCACGACTTATATCTGGAACAGGTAATTCAGCCCTCAAGTATTCATCTGCAAAAGTGTTTAACAGACGTCATATTAGAATATCTCAGGAATACCATCGTATGTTGTCCTTCCGTGCTACGGTGATCCAAAAACACGTCAAGGGTTGGGTTGCGAAAAGATCGTTCAAGAAGAAGAAAGACGCGGCTACGGTGATTCAGAAACATTGGAGGCGTTACATCCATCAAAAGCGATATACTCAGGTACATGGCGATGTCCTCAGTGAGATCCTTAGTCGGCTAAGTCGTACACTTCAGATAATAGCCGGATTCTGCCGCCTACAAGCCGTTCTCCGGTCCCGTCAACTTGTTCTTCATTATCAAAGTCTGCGACGTAATATCATTCAGTTTCAAGTGAGGCCAAGACCTTCCTTGCTGCAGTAAAGAAGCCGAAACTTTTTTCACTTTTTTCATGAAAGGCGTGCATTTTGAATTTTTCCAGGCAGCGTGTCGTGGAGCACTCGTTCGTGCAATGGTCAGCGACCTCAGGAAAAATGGAGGACGACGGATCAAGCTTCAAGAAGACTTACGAGAAGATGCTAAAGAGGAAATCAGGGAGGAAGAACTGGTGCGTTTCTGATGGAAGCTCTTACCATAGATTTGTTCCGTATCTCACCTGAAAAGCGAACTATGGGTTCAAAGTGTTGAGGGGCAGCCTCGAAAAAGTGAAACATGGTTACGGCAGAGTTGTACTATCCTCTAAATGCGGCTCCATCGTGGTAGCAGAAGTGAACTCGTAAAGTCCGTCTTGTAGCTATGACGATCGGCAATTTAGAGAAAAGTATAGCTGTAGAGTCGTTTTAGAGCAGATATTGGAGTGGAAATAAAGAAAAGATTTTCGAGATGATCGAGCCGGAAAAAAGGGAGACGTACTATTAGGCGTTACCATAAACCCGGTTTCCGCTACTTCACTGACAAGAATCATCTCTCTTGTCTTTCTTGTTCCAGAATAAACCTAACACTTTATCGGATGCGTAGAAAGATTCAGTTGTTACCTATTACGAAAATATTCAAAAGGGTGGGCGCAGTTATGAAAATAAAAATGCAAAAAAAACGTACCCAGTACACGCAAAAGGGCTAATGCTCCAAACAGTACCCAGCACACTGAGCTACATGCGAGTTGTGCCGGTTTCCTGGTATGTAGGTCAACGATTTTGCTGAAGCCGCGATTTGCTTGTTGCGGGTATACATATCCACCGCACGGTCGAACAAGGCGCGATATCCACCCTGGCTGGGACTTCTTACAACTTGGCAAATTTGTCGTTCACAACGTTTTGGTCAAACATTAGATGTCATTCACGAATTTTACTTCTTTCTTAGAAGTTAGTGTGAGTTTGAGCTGCACTGTGAAGTTCATGAGGTTTTAAAACCTTGGTTAAACTGTGAAAATTTCGCATTCCACGAATTTTCTAGTTCTATCAATATCTGTTCTATGAATTGTAAACAAAAAACCTTCGAAAAGTCGGGCATCCGCTTAAAGAAATGATAAAAGGGATGCGGGAAACATGTATGTCCCGCAAGGTCTGACATGGCCTGCAATGGGCGGGATACCCGTGTTGTCGTCAAGGTGTTGACCAACTGGCTGCGGTGAATGTGGAAATTGAATTCATTCAAGAGCTACATATCTCTGTAGATTAGAACCAATCTCGAAATTATCTGCATTTCACATTTCAGATTATTCTCCGAAATGAGACGCATTCAGAGGTAAAAGGCTTGCAGTGCTACTTTCTGTCATTTTCTTTTTCTGAAACTGAACTTCTCTATTATTACGTCTAACTCCTCTTCACTCTGATATTTTCTCAGATTTTCTTTTACTGTCTTCGAAGGGCACGCTTCAAAAATCTCTCTCACCACAGTGTGCGAGTCGTACCCTGCCTATGCTATCATACTCCTGTATTAATCCTCTCTCAATCTCACACATTCAGGTCGGACAACTCTTTGACTTCCTTCCACCTGATTCTCGTCTGGACACAATCCCTGACAACGTCTCCAGTAGCAGCGTTAGCATTGACTCGAATCCCACCCAGGTTCGAACTTTCTTGTTCTGTCTGAAGGAACGAAAATAAAATGCCTCTTCAGATTCCCACGGTTGAGGAAACCGTGCATGTGGACGAAGATCTGGAAAAGTATCAATTCAGCAAATTTGCCGCCACCTATTTCCAGTCTCAGATCACATCTTCGCATTCAAAGAAGCCCTTGAAATCGCCACTTCTGACTCACCAGGATTCGGCATCACAACTGGTAGCCAAAACAGTGTACGAGAAAAGCCGTCATTAATCTAAAACTACTTTTAGGCGGCAATGGCTGTATGGATAACGATTCTGCGATTTATGGGCGATCTACCTGATGTCAAATATAGCTCCAATGGAGACGTGCCGGTAAGGTGTCATCCTGTGATTCAGGAAGTGTGAACCTGCGATTTGGGAAATAATTCGAAAATAAGGAAGATTGCATGATCGTGAGGATGACCGGATGACGACGTACGGCACAATTCCAAAGGTTTCCTTGATAGAATAGCTGTGGATATTGCGTCCGAAAATGAAAGCGAATATGGTTTTTGGGTCTCAGTAATGGAACAGAGCACATGCTTAGAACCCCTGAAACACGTTGAGCGCTTATCATTGGCGGTACCCGCCGACTACGAAGTCCTTCTCATTGATCGGACCTTCTTCTAAGTACGGTTGTATAGGGTAAGGAAGTAGGGCTTACCGATGATAATGTTAGCAGTACTTGGGTTAGTATCGCTCACTAGCAGTTGTGCCTGATGTTTCATACTAGTTGACCTGAAACACCACATCCGCCTTCATTCTAAAACTATGCAGCTGCAGATAAACATTAGATTGCGTATGTTTCTCCTGACCTATTCATAATATTTGGTTCCTTTGAGGGGAGGATCATGTTGAGATTGTGGGCTCTGACCTAACGTTTCAGTGTTCGAATTTAAAGGCACGGGTCGGGATCGAATTGATGTGCTATTTTGCTCAAAAATTAGGCAAGAAGTGCAATGAGGAACATTAGTGAGGAGAAAAAGCAAAAAGCACCATAGAAAACACTAAATTTCCCTTTGTGAGTCCGGCCGTAGTATGACGGAGAGACACAGCGCTGCGAGGAGAGGGAAAACGCGAGAGAGCACGTCGTACGCGAGAGGGCGCAGACGCCACGTGTGCCGCGATTGAATAGTGGTAGCACATGGGCGACCCCTCCTTCTCACTCACGTTTCTTGGCACCTAGTCCTGGCCCGTGGCTATAAGACTCGTGAGCGTGTTACGCCCTTTTCGGTGGGATCGCTCGTTCAGAGGTTTTTTTGAGCTACTGCAAGGCATCCTTATCATGAATCCTGGGACCATGAAAACCAATTACTATTTCTGAAGGATAGAGTTTTCGCTTCCAACCAGTCCCTTTTCAGGGTGCACCACGTATCTTGGTGCGACCGACCCATGTTTAAGTCAACGTTTTCATACTCCAACGGTGTGGTAGTAATATTGCGAATTCCGCAAGACTTGGGACGCTAGCTTGACCTGATCTGAGAGAGACACGTTCCGTAATTTGACCCCGGACTGTGCATGTTGGAGCTGGCGCGTCACCCCAACTCACTTTGGTTATGTTGAACTCAAATAACAATAACCTTTTAGGACAAAACCCCCATAATGAATGAGCCGTTTGTTCGAATCACTGGGCCGAAAGTACACCGCTCGAGATGTTGAGGAAGCCGCACAGGCGGAGGATTTTGATGGAACCGGTCGGACGCTGAAGAAAAGCATGGGAAGGAAGCTGATATCTATGACTCTGAAGAGGAAAACAAAGATCTCAGGTGGGTATAAACACACAGTTGCGGTCGGCTAGGTAGAGCTTCCCTATCTCATACAAACTTATTCAATTTAGACATGAGCTCCTTCGTTCGGTCGGCACCGTTCACGGATCGTCGGCATCGCAAATGCGTGATGGAGAACAGACCTATGAGTTCACTCGATAAACTGCACTACATTATCGGAATGGGGATACTGAGAGAAGAACTCAGGTAGGTGTAGGAAGGTGGAACACTGTAATACCAAATACTTGGATACTACTTGGGATTATTTCAGAGACGAGATTTATTGTCAGCTCTGCAAACAACTTACCGGTAATCCGTCGAGGCTATCCGCTGCGCGTGGCTGGATTTTGCTCTCCTTGTGCGTCGGATGCTTCGCTCCCAGCCCACGGTGAGTTTCTAAAAAAATAGCTATCAACTGTTACTCGCAGAAATTCCCTCAAGGAAATAATTTGGTCGACAATAAAATATCTGGCAAGATATTTCTTGTAGATCGTAGGGTAGTTCTGTCTGCTTCGTTTATCATAAATTTAAAAAAACTAAAAATAAAATCTATGATTTAAATTTTAATAAATTCAAATCATAATTCTCAAAACGGGAGAATGATTGTCAAGTCTACAGTTACGGTAGCGCCTATTGAGTTGCTGATTTGGAATAGGAGGCCGCAGTGGGCGGAACGTTCTCTCAACAGGCGGTGCTCAGTAAAAATTCATAACTCGCTCAGGAGAAAGTCTATAGAGCAAAAAAAATTGATGAGAGGAGCAATATCTACGATATTTTACCAGCTTACCACAGAGGATAAGTGGATCGAGTATAATGGAGCAAGGATGGCTGGCTTTGCTATCGATGTAGGCAGGGTGAAAATCGTGTCGAGTACGTGGTCGCAGAGGTACGACCCCCCCCCCGAAATCGAGATCCTGGCACGACCCCCTCTAACAGAGCAAATTAATTCAATTAAAATAAATCCTGCAAAACAAATCAAAAAAAATTCTGCAAAATAATGCTAAGGACGCTTCATCTTGTCATCTATGCACGTCTTCCATCGCTGCATACTTTTGTGTACATACTGAAATATCGACTCGAGGAAAGAGGCATTAACTTTGTGTGACCTCAAGGCGAGGTTCGTTCAGAAACGCACAGAAATCCTGAAGACACGGGGTTGCGATTCAATCTTGATTCTTGCTTGAGTATATCAAAACAGCCGAGTGTATCAAAACGGCCGATTCAACGGCAGCTGCGGCGCGATTGTCACTGGGTCAGATTTGCCGAAATTTCAAAAAAAAAACGTCCGAATCTACACCCTCGATGAAAAGGTTGCATTCCTCCATTTCACAACCTTTGAAGCAGCTTGAGGTAGAGTTAGATAGAGCTGGATTTCGCGTTTCCAACAAGCATCGAAATTGCTCTGGAAGCCTTCCTTGCAGAAAGATAGGGTCTGTCAAATTTCGTCGAGTAAATGTCGAGGAGGCCGAAATTTTCACGCGAGTTTTTGCCACTTCAAGAGCAATATATCTCTTATATTGTAAGATCCTGAAAAAGGGAAGATAGTTTTGGAAAGCGGAAGGTTTGCGCTTCCTGATGGTCTGTTTAGTTTTCTTCTACAGCTTTTTGGTTGAAGAGATAATTGCGTCGAGGATCTATCGAGGTCGGATCCGGCCACCTGGAAATCCGCTCCCTCATTCACCATTGCAAGTGTGACTCGTTGGCAACACTCGGAATGTGTCTAGAACAATATCTTTGAACGCAAACAATAAGAATAGGAGCAATCGTCATCATCCGATTTGGTATTGGTATAAGCCATGCATCCCTCCTCCACTCACAGTTGCAGAATCGATTGAAAGGTGTTATATGATGGGGACCTTCGAACGAAACTGTATTGTAGTAGACATAGTGTGTTGTGCTATTCCTGTAACCTAAAAAACAACTTCATTTGCCCAGCGCTTTTTCTTCACGGTTGTCGTTTTTCCGACAGGGTCCCTAACAACAGCGTCATTCTCAGCGAGGTATTAAGGGAGAAGGAGCGAGTGATAGGCGGAGGAGGTGCCTTTGCAGCGCGTGCGCACATGTGGCACTCTTCTTTGCGGGGATGCACTTTCATTCTTTGTACTGCCTTCAAATACGCCCTTCTCATGAAGGTGGAGGAATGGAGCGACTGAACCTGCAAAGAAAATTTAATATCATTTTTTTTCGGATGTTTTCATTTTCTGCTGCGCTATACCCTATTACCTATCTGCACCATGATACCACTTCTGTTACTGACCCCAAGAGTACGACCCCCCATGGACCAGCCCAACAGGTACGACCCCCCTGTCGAGGATTTCCTCGACCGATATTCACCCTGCTTGGTACTGACGAGCGTGCCAGAGGTTAATGTGGGTGGTATGTACAAGTGCATCGTGAGCTCGAATCCAGAGCTTCGAATGCTTCAAATATTACCAAAAACTGGGAGGGGCAATTGAAATGGTCAGGAGGTATTAAAAGCATATCCATATAATTGATGGGTTACTTTTGGCGACGGACTGTGATGGGCGGGGCCAGAAACTCAAACTTAAAGGAAGCGATTACGATAAAGAGGGAGCGCATCGGGAAGCATATGCACCACACGAAGCAGTTACTTGGCTGCCAAGGAAGCGAGTGTGGCGCTTTCACGACGAAAGATGCGCTGGTTGCTGAGCAGGACTTCGAAAGCGCTCCGCCCCCAAAAGCGATCCGCCCACAAGTTTAGTTGGTGATTTGGACGAGCTGTGTTGTCAGTAGACGGGCACAAACGTGCAGGCCAACCAATTGCCAAGTGTGGTTTGGCATGATGTCACCAAACGCCTTGCGGTGAACTCGCTCCTACGTCCACTTTCTGAGCTGTTGACTATTCATGAATGAAAACCAACGGCCAAAAAGGGGTTCCCATTTAGGTACTCTTGACTTATTCCTCTGCTTTATTTTTTTCGCCACTATTGGATCACGGAGCACCCCACGTTCTCTCTAAACCCTTTGAGAAATTGAGCTATCCTTTTCAATATCGCTGTGTTGTGGGAGCTTACGCGACCGAACAGGTCAGTAATACAAGTAGTTACAAGGTGGACCGCGCAGACAAAGGACACGCTGTACTGCCAAACAAGAATTCCGGCGCAGGCTGGCCAGGATTCTAATAAAAAGCACAAATTGATTTTACGGAAGCTCTTGTCATTGCAGTTATCAAACTACTTATGTACTGCTTCATTCGTGAGCGTGGCCCGGCTGGTGCTGGCTATGCTGCCTACATGGAAGAGCGATTGAGACGAACTGAACAGAATGGATGTCGACATCAGCCGCCCAGCTATGTTGAGCTTCAAGTTATGTTGAGACAAAGAGAATTTTTGCTGCAGCACAGTGTACCCGTATCAGTGAATGTGCGAGTGCAGAGAATGGCGAGTGCAGAAAAAAACACTAGGATCAAATCCTAACGAACCTACCGATTCACGGTGACAAAGAAGACTACCTTTTCGCCTGTCCGTGCTTAAAAAGCCAAGAAGAATTTTTTCTATTGTTCTGTTTTTTATTTTTTTATTTTTTTCATAATTTCATTGTATAAATACCGATCTTGTTTTAGGCGAACAAAGCAAAGAAGCAGATTGTGCTGGCTGTGACCCTGATGGACGGTTCGGTGAAGACGATGAGCGCGGACAGTGCCACGACAGCGGCTGAAGTTTGCTCGGCTCTTGCCGAGAAGATCGGCCTCAAGGAAAGATTCGGTTTCAGCCTTTACATTGCCCTTTTCGACAAGGTCAGTGATTCTTTTGGAATGGCTCTCTCATGATCCGCTCTACCAGAATTCTGTCGCAGGTATCATCCCTCGGCTCGGGAGCTGACCACGTAATGGATGCCATTTCGCAATGTGAACAATATGCCAAGGAGCAGGGTCGGCAGGAAAGGAATGCGCCATGGAGGCTGTTCTTCCGCAAGGAGATTTTCACGCCTTGGCACGACGCCAAGTACGTTCCTTCAGCCTGACTATGCGTGACAGTTTCAAATGTTAGCCATTTAGGGATGATCCTATCAGCACGAATCTCATTTACCAACAAGTCGTACGGGGCATCAAATATGGAGAATACCGATGTGATAAGGTAAGGCTAATTGACCTGATCGCAATACCTAAGGCAGTTGTGCAAATGAATTGTTTAGGAGGACGATCTCGCATCTCTCGCTGCTCAGCAGTACTTCATCGAAGAAGGGCTTCTTGACGTAAATCGTCTCGAAAGTCAACTGCACAATTACTTGCCCGATTTTGAACTGAACGGCAAAGAGATGGCAAAGGAGCGATGGATTCAAGCGATCATGTATCACTACAGAAGGGTAACGCAGACACATTGCTGGGGTTTTCGCTTCGCTACGCCAAATCCATTTTCTTACAGAAATTCGGCACCAATCCACCATCACCTCATCACGTCAAGGAAGACGTGGTGACGTTTGCGAAATTCAAATGGCCATTGCTGTTCTCAAGGTGAATTTTACTTCATTTACGTCGAAGTCCCGGAAAGAAAAAACGGAGGATATGGTATGAGTGATTGGGGGAGGGTGAGGTCATGGGTACCCGACAGGAGGCCCATCGCGCGGCAAGAAGGCAGAGTCAGCGGACGAGTCGCAGCGCGTGATGTGCGATGTAGGACGTACAATGGTACATTCTATTTAACTTGACGCGAAATCACTACAGTGCGCTGCGACTCGTCCGCTGACACTGCCTTCTTGTCGTCACACGACGGGCCCCATGCGGGTACCCGTGAGATCATTCCTGAGGAAGGGTCGTATCCAGAGACCCCTCCAAGCTTGTACTGAAGGGGTGGAGGGGGTGTTAGGACCCCGCTAAGTCGGAGTTTTTGATTGGAAGGCAACTCAACATAGAGGTGGTCAGTGGTGCCGGGATGAAGAAAAACCATGAGAAACGGCCCAGAACCCGAGAAATGGGACCCCTTCCTTGCCCGTTGATTTCCGCATTGATGCGACTCTCATCGCTGCTGCCCTCTTCAACGCTAACGCTCTCTGCTGAACGGCTAGATCCAGAACGGTGTGCGTACCGCGGAATGGCCCTGCTTAGCCACTGGGGCATACTTGTACTTGCTGTGTAACGCGCATTGTTCCAACCCTCAGAGGGCTCAGCTGCCTTTCGACTAGGCATACTCCCCTTAGCTTCGGCCTTATCGTGGAACTCCTTCAAGGGGAGGGGTTCACCCTGCATACTCCTAACCACCTCAACATTAATATCAACTTTGAGCCACTTCGCTATAACTTCCCTCAGTCTATTTTTCGCTTATGAACATCTGAAAACTTCTTACAGATTCTATGAAGCAACCAAGTTCTCCGGGCCTCCTCTTCCTCGCAATGACGTCATTGTCGCCGTGAACTGGACGGGTATCTATGTGGTTGACGATCAGGAGCATGTGTTGCTTGAGTTCAGCTATCCTGAAATCACGAAAGTGACGCATCAAAAGTAACATCTTAATTGAGGCGGATCGTGAAGTGCCGATTTCAACGAGTTCTTCTTTAAGGGGACCCCGACCCGGTGCTGACGCCTGCGTTGTTCAGACAGTGACTGGCGACGAGTACTCGTTCCAGTCCCCGAATGCCGAAGACGTGAAAGACTTGGTGTCGACTTTCATCGACGGTCTCAAGCAGAGGAGTAGATACGTCATCGCAACGAAACGCCAAAAAGGAGACGGTGAGGGAGTCTAATGGAAGGGGTTGAGAACGAATCTCAATTAGCGCTTTTCAGATGCGACCAATTTGCTCGAGTTTGAAGTGGGAGACCTGATTGTTCTGATGAATCAAACAACTGGCAAGGACCTGCTCACGGAGAAATTAGTGAAGGTTTGTTGGTATTGACCTTCTAATGGTTGACCGAGAGTCATTAGCCCCAATTTATTATATTTCTTTTCCTATATTTCCTTTTTAGGGTGAATGTGCGCGCACCTGCCTCCAGGGTTACTTTCGAACGGAAAATGTCTACGTTGTTAGCAACACTCATCAAGCCCAATGTGAACACTCTGGTAGGGCTTCAGCTACTGCCTTTAGGTGGACCACTAGGTGCTGATTCTGAATGGTATTTTCAAATGAGTTAAATATAAATGTCAAATGAGCTGAACGAAATCCAAGGTGATTTGCAGTATTGATGACCATGAAAAAAGGCGTCGTTCGCATTTTGAGTTGAGCTGGTGGGGGTTTGGTAGGGGTCGGTATATTTCGCATTAACGCAAGTCCTATGCTTCCGCCTCTCCCCGCCGCCCTTCTGTAAAACTACCAGCCATTGCTGCCCATTAGCCGGATCTTGCCCTGTTGCCATCCAGCGGATCAGCGAGAAAGCGAGTGAATAAGATTTTCCCAACATCAAATATCTTCGTTGAAAGCACTGAAAAGGGCATTGGCCTATAAGCATTCGCGCGTCCGATCCAAACCACATTCGAATGCGCCACGCCACATCTACTTCCTTCATATGTGGCAGTTTAATGCTACTTTGAGGGCCAGCTGATGTATGGGTCAGCATTTTAATCCCTTCCATCTCTAAAACAAATGGGGTACCAGTTATTCGCTCCAGCAAAGGTAGAAGAGTTGGTCTGTCATCCGTAGCGTCCGATCCCGCGATTTGATCCTAGGAACGTACGTATGTTGAGCAATGCTACTTGCTTTTATCGCTTCACAAATCTAGCTCACATGGTAGACTGCTGTTGAACTATTTGTAAATCAAAAATCCATCAAAAAACCTCGAGGGAAGATTCCATGATAACGAAAGACGAAGGTCGAAGAAGGGGAAAATTACCAGGTGGAAAAACAGGCGGATCCCGGTATAAAGGTGCGGATTGACGCGCATCTCGCAGCGAAGGATATGCCCCGCGACCTAGCATGGCCGTCCTGCGGCGCTATCGACGCGGCACGCCCACCGACTGGCTAACCACTCGCCGCAGGTCTCTAGCCGTTTAGCAGAGAGAGCGTTAGCGTTGAAGAGGGCAATAATGAGAGTCGCATCAATGTAGGAAATCAACAGGAGGGGTCCCAGTTCTCGGGTTTTAAGCCTCATGGTTTTTCCCTAATATGACCACCTCTATGTACTTTATTTTAATGGAGCCTTGAAATCGTAAACTTCGCCTTCAAGCGGAGTAGTGCATGAGCATATTCTGATGCGGGCTACAGTAGTATTACAGATTATAGCTATAATCAGCAAAATGTAAGGACAACAAATACCCACCAACTCATCCATACCCCATTTTAGCAGCTGTTTTCGAAAGGTGAACAAATGGCTCTGGATATTCTCAACAACAATCAAGTTGTCGTTATTCAAAACAACGGACGGCCGCATACGTTGGAACAGTTCGCTATTGACAACTTCAGGTTTATTGCTTCTTTCCACGCCCTTAAAAGTCCGTTAGAGATTAAGTGTGAATCAACAGGGCTCCGCCTCGTCCATCAGTCGCCCAACGATCGCTTATGACTTTGAGACGTCGCGACGTCATGCCTATGCCGCGATGGCGTTTCAGTCGTGAACCTATGGACGTGCCGTTGTTGAAGAAGCTCGAAGGGAGGTGAGTTTTCCAGATGTGGGTGTCCTTTAGCTTTCTCTCGAATTTTTCACCTACAGAGATGAGCAATGTCGTGATGCGATCTCGATGTTTGTGTGTTTGCTGAAGTACATGGGAGATCAGCCATCGAGACGAAGCCGACTGGGCACTGACCTTACCGACAGTATCTTCAAACCAGCAATCGCACACGTGAGTTTTCTCCAGCGGGTTTGGCCACATTTCTTCCAAAATGCATTTCCGGCACCAGCCTTGGCGTTCGAATACAGTTCTCTGAAACAGGAAAGGCAATTGATTGCAGGAAATCCTCCGCGATGAGCTCTATTGCCAGCTTCTTCGTCCAACTTACGATGAATCCCTCAATGTTATCGGAAGAGAGGGGATGGGAACTCGTTTGGTTGGCAACGGGTCTGTTCGCTCCAAGCACAAGCCTTCTGAAAGAAGTAGGTGATAACCAGCCTCCCCTAAGATACAGGGCGTATTACAGAGAATAACTTGTAACTTCAGAACTGAGCGAAATCAAGTACGGGCTTGAAAATTACCTAATTTAGGTGGTCCAATTCCTAAAGTCAC
>MU890748.1:0-19159 GCA_036418205.1 Ostertagia ostertagi
CTAGAATCGAATTCTAAGAAAAATTTCAACAAACAAAAATCAATTACGGCGGGTCAATAACCGGGTTTGGAGGATTTTTTGGGCCCAAATCCTTTCCAAAGATGCCACCAAGTTGTTTTCCTTTCCGTTTCTTCGTTTCGGGAACAAAGTAATAGCTTCGGCTTCGTCGGCCACCAGCCACGTATCGATCGCTTAACGCCTGAAATTGTATGCTTAGGAATGTTACACAACTCGTGGAATTACCACTGAAGAACACAGCGAAGCTCTCAGGTTACATGTCCGTCCTACCGGTGTTCCCGGCCGCGTCCGACATCCCACGTTCATCATTTCTGCCCAGATCACTGGGAAAATCACTAGGCTTGGGAGTTTCCCTAGGGTTATCGGTTACCTTTACTTCAGAATTTTACTATTTCCAGCCTTGGATTAACTACCACCGGGGAAGCCCCGTCCTCTTGTGTTCCTCCCACAACATCCAACGCCCCCCCCCCGCCCCATTAATCATGCGCCATTCGAAATCCATCAAAACGCACTTCAACAAAACACCCTCTTGAGGCTTTTGATGCATCGGCCAGATTGGACTGGTCCTTCCCAGGATGCCAGTGCTACTGTCGGTGCTCCTATCTCCTTGAAACATTTCTAAACTCATTTTCTCCCTCCTATTATTTTCCAAATTTATGGTCTTTATTTATTTTCCAAACTAAGCTATTTATTTACCTATCTATTATTGTTCATTTTGCCGTTGAAAATTCTTTATTGCCCCGAATTCATGGATTTATGCCCTTATTCTTGTGTTTCTGGTGCGCCTGCTATTAATAAAACGGGTTTCTGGCAATCTCGACAAAAAATCACTAACCGGAGAGTTTTTTACACGACTCGATCAATAAATCAATACGGATTAAGAACTCTTTCGTGAAACCCCACAGCGTAATCTCAGTCTAAGCCCGTGGGGAAGACCTTAAATGACTTATCTTGTTTTGTCACAAGAAGTAGAAAGAAATCTTCTCTCGACGACCCGACCATCTGCAAAGGGGTGGTTATCGATTTTTTGATAAGCTAATGATTGAGCTGTCACGGAATCGATAGCTATGAGTCATCACCGTGAACAAGGTGATTTCACATTGTTCTGAGCACTGCGCTTCCCGAGGCCTAAAGTTCCACCAAAAACCTTCTTCAAAATTTTTTAAATATTGATTTTTGACGGATTTGAGGGCACCACCTCTTCGATTTTCACCTTCACATTACATTCCTGGTGTTAGAATATCAGAGTAAGCGTAAAGCGCAGTGGCCTTGCGCGCCACTGCCACACGTATCCGCTTGATTAGTTTGTTAGCTCGAGTCGCACCCGTGTCAATCAAGCACAACTCTCTCCAGGGCAGCCTAATTTGAGCCCTAATTGGAAGAAATTGCTAAATCACAACATTTGGTATTACCAAATCAATGGAAATCATCGACCAACTTACAATCGACTCCGCAAATCAAGGATTATTTAGCTGCATGGCGCATCCTACAGGAACACTGAATTCTGTACAGTTACAATATTAAGCTTTTGCATTCTTTTGTTCTTGTTCTTGATCCATCTTGTGTTGACTATTTGGAGTTTTGAGAGTTTTTTTTTCAGTCTTCCTCCTTCGTTTCCCTTTTTTCTTTTATAAGCCTAATTATAATTATGATATCAATTCCTGGTGATGACGTCATTCGGTGCCAATTTTGTGGCTTCAAATCACAATGCGAAAATTTTGTCACCGCGGGGAATCGAACCAAGGACCACTTCACCACTCCTTTTTTGGCATTCAAAGGCCATTGAGGCGAAAATTGGACCATATATAGTTCGTGTACTCCCATGCTCATCCTTCTATAAAATGCAAAAAGACTGGTTTGTAAGCAAAGGTTCCAGTCGCCCTGAACGCCTTCCTTGTTTAGAAGAAAGCCGTCAATCTCTTTTTTATTCTCCCCTTTTTCGTTTCTTTTTTATTGATTCTTCAGCGTTTACGAGCTTCTTGTTTCCACAAATTACATTCGGCGCTCATCCAGTAAGGGGGCATCAAGTGGCTGCCCTCACCCCCCACCCCCTAGACTGCCTACACTCCCCTGGCGCACAGGTTTCTCGAAGTACGGGACCCCGTGAGCCAGGGGAGAGTGAAGCCAGTTCAGGGGGGTGGGGGTGAGGGCAGCTATTAGACGTTGCATCACAATGCCCCCCCACCCTTACCGGATAAGCGCCCACCATTCGCTCGAAACAATATGAGAGATAGGAATTCAGTGTTTTCGGCATTTTTAGTGTTTTCTTTTTATCTACCTGAACACATTTTTAAGCTTTTTGTCAGTTTATCTTCTACTTTTATTCACTTGAATCACTATCCTTTCAACCCCAAACCGCCGCTGCTGTTTACCTTTTGAATAGTTCTTTTTTATGCAGTAGATCTAATGACGTCATTTATTGTTCTTATTTCTTTGGGTGTCCCCAAGAGGCCCGTCGCGCGGCGAAGGAAGAGACGCAGACGCGGCAAAGGACGAGTCGCAGCGCATACTGTAGCGGTTAGGCGTCAGGTTAAATAGAGTGTACCATACTACGTCTCATATCGCACAGCACGCGCTGCGACTCGTCCTTTGCCGCATCTGCGTCTCTTCCTTCGCCGCGCGATGGGCCTCTTGGGGGACACTGGTTTTTTTTGAGATGGATTTTATTTCAGATGTTCCTAGTATTTCTAGTCTGTATAATTGTATTGATTGCGTTATTCTTCAAGAACAGCGATAGCACTTTCAATTTATGGTTTTGGTCAAAATTCGGTGCCAACGAGGGTGAGTCTCTGGAGTGAAGCCATTTAATTTTTTTATATTGGTGGCCGAATCCCCAGTGGGGTGGGCTCGACGGTTTTATGGTGCAACACCTGAATGCGCTGGGTTCCTTGTTCGATTTTTGACGGATCAATCCCACCCAGGCCATCCCACGCATTCCAGCACTCTGTATTCGAGGTTCGGGCGGTTCTGGCGATGAGAGATATAGAAGCGACATCGGCCCACCTCAGAAGGTTGGATCTCAAAGATATGCTCCACGGTAGCGCAATGCAAGTAGAGGGGAGGGTAAAGTCTGAAGCAGTATGTACTGTAGGTCCGCGTTTTCGAAGCGGAGCTATGGCACTGTAATAATGAGAAGGGGTGGGTACAAGAGGACTCTGATGTAGAGGCACGGTAGAAGAATGGGATAAGGGCGCAGGGGTACTTCCCCCCCAGGAGGCCCGTCGCGGCAAGAAGGCAAAGTCAGCGGACGAGTCGCGCGCGTACTATAGGGATTTCGCGTCAAGTTAAATAGAGTGTCCCACTGCACGTCCTACATCGCACACCACGCGCTGCAACTCGTCCGCCGACTCTGCCTTCTTGCCGCGCGACGGGCCTCCTGGGGGTACCCAGAGTGCAGATATTGGTTGGAGTGCCAATGGAGACGGCCTGCCCGAGATTCGAGGTCCTGTGCGGGTTACTACGGGCTGTCTTCGACGTAGTGGATGTACACATCAACGTTTTCAAGCGTTCAACCATCCCTTAACCGTACCCCCTACCCCCTCCCGCTCCCCTCCCTTCAACTCATCACTAGTTTGGCGCATTTCCCTTATTGTTGACTGGTTCTGGAATGTGCCTTACGCGTTCGAATAGCTCTATGGTTTTGACTAGAAGTGCTATGCATGATGTAACCGTGAGGATTCTTGGACTATAGCGTCCATTCGCTTTTGATGCTTTCTGATTTGGATTTAAACAAGATTCTCGAGCGTAGTGGCTGAAGAGGCGTTGGTACTACCAGACAAAAGCTCCTTTGAAGGACGAAATAAAATCTGGTGCAGAAGTGTAACCTCGCGATCATCCCTTTTCTTTGTATTCGACTTGTACACGTGTACTTTGTACTTGTACAGATGGATACTTGGAATCGTGGGGGGGAGGAGGGTGTGGGGGGGTAACGCGCCTGTCAATGCCCCGGACTTGGGTAGGGGTGTATGTGGACTCTGGATAGGAGGAATCTAATTCAGAGTGGGCCCAAGCCACGGTTTGCACGCTTAGCACCCACAGGTAAACTGCCGTCATCAACAAGCATTGACTTGTCTACACCATTCCGAATCAAAGATGAATGCATGGCGTCTACCCGGCTTGCGAACGAACTGCGCATTGCGAGTTCAGAAGCAGGGGTCAACCCTACGTTGCTACAAGTAACAACGGGGGTCGTAGTTTGTTGAAGTTTTTTGGTGGGGGGGGGTCGTACTTGTTTCGGTAGCGCGAAATTACATGTGATGAGGTGAGAGCGCGCGGGAGAAAATTGCCCGTTTCAGCAGCGTTTTCCAACCCCCCCCCCCCCACGGATGTTTTTGAGGGAAAAAGTAGTTGTGAAAGGGGTCGTATGAAAACTTTCGATGAAGGAGGGGGGTCGTAAAAATTTTGCAAAAAGTACCAACGATAGGACCGACCCTGCGTGAGTAGAGAGCTTCTAGTGCGTGGCGGCACGGCAATCGTGAAGGAATGCCTAATTCCTAACTCGTGCTTTTGAAGGCTCGGGTTTCGGGTCCTTAGAAGAATTCGTTCCCTGAGTGAGGCGTCAAAATACCTAACGCGCAGGGGTGGCGGTACTGAGGTTGCGTAATGAAGGAGGTGACGCCTCCGCTGCGACCGCTGGCATTTTACCAAATCACATCGCAGGTGGCGTCTGCGTCCTCTCACGTACGACGTGCTCCTTCGTTTTTCTCTCCTCACAGCGTTTCAGTCGATTTCACGAAAAAAATCGCACTGTTTTTTGTGTTGCTTTTTGATTATTTTCCCCACTGACGTCCTTCTTCACCATTTGTTTTCTAATTTTCGGCTAAATAACACGCCGCTTAGCGGCCTGTACCTTTAAGATCCCGACCACACGTTCATTTCGTGCCAGAGAAATGATATTGCCAATTGCCTTGTGTCTAACGCATGCCACAGGCCACCTCTCCCTCTGCGTTGGCAAATAGTCCTTTCTTTCGTTAAATGATCAACGTACACTTGACTATGATTTAATCCAAACAAATGAAAGCCTGGTCTCCTCAGACGAGGTCGCAGACAGCTACGGCCAGAAATAAACGCTGTTCTCAATGATCCATGAATCTCACGGCAATTTGCGCAATCTGTGCCATAAATCACGATCGTTTTCGGGACGAGGGAAACGATGTGAAAGAAATAGTTGACGAGCGGGATCCGCCGGATGCAGCACTGCAGACGGCGATTGGTCTTATTTATGAATGAGCTTTAATCGGTTGAAGGGAAGATAGCCTAGCTGTGATTTTTCAAGTGGTATTGGTGCTAAGCGCCAGTGTGTGAAACATTCATCACCCCTTGCGTGACGCCAACGGGATCCATCCGTCATGAACACGCAATCATTAACGAGTAATGACAGAACGCAGACCGATTGTTCGGAAAGTCGCCACGAATTAAGTTTTCTGCCAGAATGCGGAGGCAGTTGAATGTGTGTTTGATGCAAAGTAAATGTGAGCTACGGGTTGAGGGCAGTGGAGTGTTTTGTGTTTGTCCTGCTCCCAGACCTAACGTGTACCTACATAGGTCGGGAAATCAATATGATGAACGACCTAGCTCCAGAGCTGAGCAGGAGGAAACGAGCGGCTTGGGGAGCGTATAAGAACATCGAGGGAGTAGTGAAGAAGACGAAGAACATCCGGCTCCGTGCCCACCTCTTTCGATTCCGCTGTCCTTCCTGCCCTAACCTACGCCTCAGAGACTTGGACTCTGCGCAGGCAGGACGAGCATGCGGTCAGCGTTATCCAACGCGCTGTCGAGAGGACGATGCTAGGAGTAACCCTATACACGCAAGTGCAGAGGGGAATCCGGAGTGCCGAACTACGCCAACGATCGAAGATCAGGGACGCTGCCGTTTTCGCCAAGGAATCGAAGATAAGGTGGGCCGGACACGTCATGCGATTTTGCGATGACCGTTGGACCAGAGCGGTTACCGACTGGATCCCTCGGGACGTCAAACGAACACCTGGACGACCGCCGGCCCGATGGTCAGACTTCTTCACGAAAGCTCTGAACGAAAGGAATGAAGGCTTCGTGTCCCTCGAGCGAGGAGGATCCACTGGACACTCTAGCACGCGACAGGGACGAATGGAGACGTTGCTGGCGCCCGCTCGAGCAAACGACAGGTGATACAGGTGGTGATCCTCCCAGACGACTTTGATGATATCTAGAGGATTTTAGACTGAATCTGCCGACGGGTTGGTGCAAAATGGCGCCAGTTGTCAAAACCAGATGTCACATTCATCGTCAGGACCATTTTGAAGGCCAACAAGTGGCCGCCAACCTTGATTGCAAAATTTAGTCGCCGCGGGGATCGAACCAGGGTATTATTCACCACTTTTTTGGTACTACTAAAACCGTTCAGCGAAAAAGAAACATGCGTCCTTACAAGATGCAAGGAACCGTTTTAAAGAAGCGCGGTTTGCTCTGAAAGACCCCCCCCTCCTTATTAGGCTCGCGATGTACGCCATGATCGGAGCTTATCAAAGCAATGAAACTGCACCAGGATATGACCCTATATAGACTCTGAACATATGGTTAGTGTAGCCGGCTAGGTTAGGCCAAGACCATTGTTTTCACAGAGCTGACTATAGTACCGAAGTCGGCCAGGTGCAAGGCTGATTCGTGCCTGATAGGATAGATTGCTGATTTTGCCTTAACGGTTGTTGATCCGTGATATACGAAGCCTTTCAAAGCGTTGAGTCGGGACCAGATACCGAGAAGTAGACCCCCCCCGACAAATCGAGAAAGAGGGGTCCGGAGGCGCTGCCGTCCTTATCATTCGTATAATGTATGCTATACGTCTACGCCCTCTCGCGTACGACATACTCTCCGCGTTTTCTCCCTCCTCGCAGCGCTTCTTATCCAATTTTCGACCAAAATAAACACCAATTCGATCCCGACCCTTGCCTTTAACCATTGCGCTATTTTTTCTTAGCAGAAACAGAGGGTATATGATATCACATGAATCTTTTAGAGAGTTACTTTCGTGGGTAAAACGTTGGGATTGCGCGAGTGGGATTGGCGCCGAGCTGGTGTTACGGTTGGCCCAGCTGGAGTGCAGTATCATTCTATCAGCTCGACGGAAAGAGAAGTTGGACGCATTAAAAACAAAATGTGATGGTCGGTTACCTCATTCCCCTGCGTAAGATCAATCGAAAAAAATCAATATTTTCCAGAGAAATCGTCTACCAGATCATCAGTCGTGTTTCCATTAGATGTGACCAATTTCCAACAATTGGCTGAAGCTTGTCGGAAAGTGAGGACATTCTTTGGAAAGGTTAGTTGCTTTAAGCTCCTTCAGATATTCGAGTGTTCAGCGCAATGGCAGAAAGCGCTGTTAAGATCAGTTAAGTCACCAGTTCGAGTCTGATTGCACTCCACTTCATCCTTTCCTACTCTTTTTCCCTACCGAATATTTACCAAGCTTGTCGATCCTTAAAAATCCCTAATAGGTGTAAAATAAACGACGGGCACATTGGTCATGCCTGTGCCCAAATATTCGAAAGGATTATTGATCCAAGTGTTGCGTTTATACCTTTAGGTCGACGTGATCATACTGTGCTGCGGCCAATCGCAGCGTGCAGAATGGATATCGATTGATCCAAAGGTGGATGAAGCGTGCTTTCGAGTGAATGCTCTTGGACCAACGGTGTTGGCAAGAGAATATCTCAAAACGTTGGAGCCAGATGAAAAAGGTATATGAAATGCTCTGATCCTAGCAGGTGACCCACACATGTAGTCGCGAGCGGTCGCGTTGCGTTAGCGAGTCCGCCTAACATCGCGCGTCTGCAAAATCGCCTACTCTGAACTTAAACGTTAACAATGTGAATGAATTTAAATGGAAGGACTTTCATTCCCAGACGATGTGTAATCGCGACGCGGCCGCGCTGCACAGCTTATGTGCAGGCCTTCTTCACAATGGAAAATATATTAAAACTCAGTAAGGGCTTCTAGGCTTAGGATAGGGTATTAAGGGACAAAATCCATTGGTTTTTCTTGTTCATTGGTAGACTTAGTGGTGAAGTAGAATCTCTAAATGCACAATTCTTATGTTGCATTTTTTATCCAATTATTATTTGAGAGGAATCAGCTGACCAGAAACGGACGCGTGCACTCGCGACGCGGTGCTCGAACACTGGAGGCTCTGGCGCACACCGCGTGAGTATAACAGTGTCTGTGCAAATGCAGCATTTGCTGCGTGCATTGCCTACAAGTTGACTTCGATCCCCCGGACCCGCCCCGTCGCTATACGGTACCATCCACGCACGCCGCGGCATATGAACCTGCTACGACGCAACCGCGCGCGCACCTGCAAGGAATTTTGTCTTCTAGAGCTGAACAGCTGTCAGCAACAAGCCACCTTTTACTGCGTCTTTTTTCAGGACATTTACCACCCACTCATTTCGTTGTCGTGAGCAGTGTGGCCGGAGTCATTGGGGCTATATTGTCGCCATCGTATACGGCCGCAAAACACGCCCTCATGGTGAGGTCATTATTATAAGTTGAACATAATCTGAATACAAAAATTGAAATCCTATTCGATGAGCGATATTGGGTGCTAACTTAGTTGGGGGGGGGCACGCGGCGGCGCGGCAGTCTGCTCGTCTGGCATGTTCGGAAATCCGTGGGCCAGGGGGAGTGTAGCCAGCCTAGGGGGTGGGGGCAGTCACTTGACATGCGTGAAAAGCTGGAATGTTCGAGTTTACACTGTCTCGCTCGAGAGAGCCCAGGTGAGCAGACTGCCGCGCCGCCGCGTGGCCCCCCCCAACTAAGTTAGCACCAGATTTTCAAATCCTGAGCAACAAATTTTATGTCCTTTATGTTCCCAAATTTCCGGAAAACGGAAGTCCTCCCAAGAGGCCCCTCGTGCGGCGAAGGACGAGTCGCAGCGCGTGCTGTGCGATATGAGACGTAGTATGGTACACTCTATTTAACCTGACGCCTAACCGCTACAGTATGCGCTGCGACTCGTCCTTTGCCGCGTCTGCGTCTCTTCCTTCGCCGCGCGGCGGGCCTCTTGGGGGACACCCGGACCATTTCGAGCCAGGGTCAGGAGACCCGACCGACACCATTCGTGCGACAGCGCGCACCGTTGTCGCAACGTCCCGCCGTGCATGTTAGGCCGATGTCAGACTTTGCGAATCGCGCGATTCGCTAGCGTCTGCGGTCGCGTCGCGGCCAGTGAATCACTCAATTGGCTGGTACCGCAACGCGACCGCGGACGCTAGCGAATCGCGCGAATCGCTAGTAGCGAATCGCGCGATTCGCAAAGTCTGACATCGGCCTTAGGTGGATTACAATTACAGTTATCCCAGGGTGGATGAAAAACAGAAAGGAAATGCTCAGCTCATCTCCAAGACTTCCTTCCCACTGAAAAAATTGGAACTACTCAAGGCGGCACTAACAGTCGCGCCTTATGCCTTCACTCTTCTTTCATCATTCGATGAAGTTTACAAACTACGACTCCTGCAGGATTTTTTGTAACCAACTCTCAAGTTCAGGGCTATTTTCGAGTGCTCGCCTTGGAGTACACGGGCAAGGGCATTGCTGTTTCTCTCGTGTGTCCGTCGTTGACATTTGCTCCAAATAACGTATTGAATGCGTTTTCTGGTGATCTCGCGAAGGTAGGTGACGTCACGTCTCCACTGTGGTCAGAGACGCAGAAAAGCGCTGAAATTTCATGAAATCGGAAATATAAATTTTTTCAGGCAAACGGTGAAGTGGTGACCGAGGCGACCACGGCGCACATGTCCGCAGCCCGTTGTGCTCAACTGATCCTGCTGGCCGCTTCAAATCGGATTTCAGAATGCTGGCTAAGCCAAACAGCACCGATTTTGTTACTGTGCTACTGTAGTATTATCATGCCAGGCGTCACCAACAGGTACGGTAATGATGGAACTTCGGACGAACGATTTCTTTTTTGGCTGTGCGATGAAAAAATTCAAAAGAGATGAGCCAAATTAGTCCACACCTTACGAACAGATGTGGATTTCCTACCTTAGACGTGAAGAAGGCATTCCTCCAGATTTAGGGGGAGGCGGGGCAAGAGTTTTTGTGAGGAGAGCATATTTGTACACAACGTGACATCGTTCCCCGCCTTCACCACGTTCCGTTCAGAATCCTAAATTTATGCTCCACGATTGCCTAGTTGTGTGATTATTTTTATGTCTTACCAGATTCCCCCGTCAACCGCCGGGACCTTCCTTTCCTGCGCAAGCTTTCTATCCTCCGCTATGGTCCCTTCCTCCTGTGACACCAACACCTCGTGGAAGTGACGCGTATGCAACACAATGGTGTTTCAAACAGTAGAAGGGACACAATCATGATATGACGGTAGATTTTTCCCTTCCTCATCCTCCCTTCCTCTCTCCACTGCCCTCCAGCTGCCACTGCAGCACCATGTGGAATGAACGGAAGTGTGCTAAGCAGGTGTTTATATAGCCCTAAGAGTGTTATCACAACTATCCTGCTACAAAACATTGATATCTCAAATCCTGTAAGCTACCCGATTTGTTAGCGGTTTGTTTATCCCATGAGCTTCCTTCTCACTCACTTCATTTTGCGGACGGACACACACACATACACACACACAACCGACACACACAAGTTAGCGCTTTATAAAATAGAAGGATATAGATGGTGAAGGGCATGGGTGATAGTTATTTAGATATATAAATGCTATAGGCAGCTGTTGGCAACATCGAATTAAGGCTTTTTAGCGATTACTACGTAAAGAGATTAGCATGTAGATAGAGTGTGCTGAGGCGCTAGATAGCTGGAACATTCAAACCTTCCGCGCCATTACTACGTGCTTCGAGCCACGCGTGTAATAGATGTGTGGGCCGAACGAAGGCTCAGGATAAGTCGACATTCATAACCTCTCCAGCCCCTACTCACGTTCTTGGTCCGGCGCGTGTTTTAACCTCTGACAGCTGTGACTCGCAAACCATAGAAAAAATCATGCCAATAGTCAGATATGTTTTTTTCTAGTTTTTTTATGTCCCAAAACGCGCCACTTACAAAACGTCGTAGCTCCCAAAAACGCATTTATGCCCGCCAATTTAGTTTTCTTAATTGCAAATGAAAATCATAGCCGGTATCGTTTCGTCGCTTCTCATGACTTTCTAGAGTCCTCTCTAATTCAACCAAATAATCCACATTTTCTAGATCTACAGATGGGTGACACTCTTTGGAGGTACCACACCTGATTTGAACGTTGATGCGCCTCTCTCCCCTCCCTCCCAGCTTCTCCATAATAATTGCTAAAAGCCAATACAGGAAAGCTTGTCGCAAAAATATGGGTTGATTAATCCCGCATTATTCCGGAACTAACCTAATAGCATAAACAGCAGGAGCACCTGTAACAGAGTCAACCCTGCGTTGCGCAGTTCGCAACGGCACGTTGAGAGATCCTCAACGCACGCTGTATGGGCGGAGACGCAGACGGCTCGAGCATGCGAGTGTGAATGTTCGCGCGAGAGAACGTGTCTAATCGGGCGAAACTGCGCAACGTGGCCGTTGAAAACTGCGCAACGCAGGGTTGACTCTGCCTGTGCGCTCCCAACACGTAGGTAGGGTCAAATGAAGTTAAATAAACGAGCATGGAAATGCAGACATTTTAACATTTACGTAAGATAAGCAGACATTTTAACTTTAAGTGCTCTCGTAATCAATCGGTCAATAGGCGATAGAAACAAGTTCGCCTGGGGGGGTTTTTCGGGCTATTGTCGAATGCATGGCGCATTTGAAGGTGCGCAGCATCAACGTCACCCTTTAATACTTCGATTCGCATTTGGATTTGGCTACCGACAATAAGCTAAGGCAACGAAGTTTTCGGATCAATAGCTGTTTTTGCAGGATCATTCAATCGATAGGTATCGATCGAATCAAAAACATTCGAACTGGAAGCCAAAACAATTGAGGTTGACAAAGGCGCCGATGGATCTCGCGAAGAGTTTAGTAAAATGCCTGAGATATATCTTGTTACGTGTATTTGTTTATACTTGCTTTGTATTTGTAATTTTGATCATAGGTCTATGAGAAAAATTAATAGTACTCTTATTTGTAAACATATTCATCCACCATACTGAACAGTAAGTAAGCGTTAGTGCTATATTTATTATTAACAGGGTCAAGCGGCGTTGAAGAATCCTCGACAGTCGCCCGGGGGTGGGGTAGTATTTCCTCGCTGAAGGAAATGTCAGATTATAGATGCCCAAGTCTGCGAGACTGCATAAACACAACATCAAAGGAGTGATCGATGCTGTGCAATGATCAAGGCAGATCCAAATACGAATAAAAATGTTCGCGGTAACATCTAAAAATTTCGTTAAGTAAGAGGAGTGCGGGTTAATACGCCGCACTCTACCTGCCAGGATCGAATAGAAAGTTAAGGACGATTCACGATTAGAATGAAGGTCGAAGAAGGAGTAATTCACCTAGTTGAGGGACCCGCGGACCTCCTGAGGGTGCGGACTGAAGCGCAATTGGCACCGAAGGCGTTGACCTCGGCGACCTTTTAAGGCTTAATCTTGGCGCGGTTGGCGTGGATCGCCGCCCACCGACCAGTCTGATCACTCGCCGCAGGTCTATACGTGGCGAGTGATTAGATAGGTGAGAGAGCGTAGTGTTGAAGAGGGCACAGCGATGAGAGTCGCATCAATGCTCAAATCAACGGGCAAGGAAGGGGTCCCATTTCTCGGGTTCTGGGCCGTTTCTCATGGTTTTTCCTTCTTTAGTGTACCACTCACCATCGCTAAGTTAATTTGAAATGGGTTGCCTTTCCAGCGTGAATTCGTCCTTTAAGTCATGTTAATTCTTAGTGAGATGCTGACTTTGATCTTGTCCATCTTTTGCGAGGTCTTCAGCGTCGGGCCCAGAGGTTACATCAGGAGGTGAACGATTATGGAGCAGAGGGTATGGAGCGAAACGCTGTGGAAGATCTCTCCTTGGTACGTCGCCGAGCCTTAAAGTCAACATCTCAGCAGGGAACGTGTCGGAAAACGACTGCAATCCCCTCGTGCGATCCAACCAACGCCCTTTAGATACCTAGCGACGTTCTTCAATCGTGAGTTTTGTTCATCACACTTCTTACTTCTATCTAGTCTGAAAAGCTCCGAAGTAATGTAATCGATGATTGCAGCCGTTTTCCGACACGCCATCCGTCCTGGGGACTGTTTTCTTTAAGTCCAGTCATTAGATGAGTCAGCTACCGTATGCCTCTCACCCTCTCTGAAACTCTCCGTCCCGACGTACTTCGCGTACAGAATGGCTACTTCAGGGGAATCGCCCAGAAATGGGAAAAAAGAATAATAATTAGTGTTTTTTACAAGCGCTCTTTCAGTCACTACAGTGGCTAAAAAAGGTTCCGCGCAGTAATTCTACGTCACCTGACTTATTTATCACGACGAGCTTAAAGAATCCGAAAATCAGCACAATTTTCGACGAACATTCTACCTTCCAAATGAGTCCACCAACATGAAGGGATGTGAAGCACGCGCGCGTGTCCCAGAGTGAGCCCAGTCCCCTTCAAATATACGGCTCTATGAACAACAATTTTTTTTTTCGAACTCATGAAAAACCAACAGATTTCGAAAAGGGCCCTGTAAAATGATAGGCGAATCCCTATCAACGAGAAAATTGTGTATCTCACGTCAAATCCTTTATAATTAAAGCGCTTACTTGTGTGTCGGTTTGTGTATCTGTATTTTGTGTGTGTGTGTGTGTGTGTGTGTGCGTGTGTGTGTATGTGTATGTGTGTCCGTCCGCAAAATGAAGTGAGTGAGAAGGAAGCTCATGGATAAAACAAACCGCTAACAAATCGGGTAGCTTACAGGATTTGAGATATCAATGTTTTGTAGCAGGATAGTTGTGATAACACTCTTAGGGCTATATAAACACCTGCTTAGCACACTTCCGTTCATTCCACATGGTGCTGCAGTGGCAGCTGGAGGGCAGTGGAGAGAGGAAGGGAGGATGAGGAAGGGAAGCGAAAAATCTACCGTCATATCATGATTGTGTCCCTTCTACTGTATGAAACACCATTGTGTTGCATACGCGTCACTTCCAGGAGGTGTTGGTGTCACAGGAGGAAGGGACCATAGCGGAGGATAGAAAGCTTGCGCATTAAAGGAAGGTCCCGGCGGTTGACGGGGGACTAATCTGGTTTTATAATAAATGACTCACAACCTGGGTTTTCGAACGTTTCGCAACAGATTAGAAAATCCATGAAGAACGGACGGTCTTAAGTCATACATCGTATCTGAATATAGGCAGAATTCGTTTGCGCATCCCCTTATGGTTAGAAGTGATCGATCTGTCGAGAACTGCAACAGTGGCGGTGCAGTGCTCGGAAGCAGGGTCAACCGTCACGTCGGACCAATTTCGGAGATTTTGCCCTTGTCCCTTCTAGAGGGCCTCGATACGACCCCCCTCCCCTCAGAGGTTAAGCACGTCACGACATCCTCACCACCCTCCGCCTGCACCAGTGGGCCAGAGGCATTCTATGCATTTGAGGACCAGTCGACTCAGCCCACCCCTCCACTTTACCCCTCCGAATTGGCCGTCGAGCCGTAGCGGGGGGGTATATATCGTAAATTTTTCGCACTCAAAATCCCAGCCAACAACCTCTAATTCGCTCTCCGTTCCATAAAAATCATCCCCTCCCTTACTGTAACATTAGCTACCTCGCGAAATACACCCCCCCTTTTCCACCTCCCAAATACGACCCCCTTCGTTGGACTTTGTCCAAACGGCGTACCCTGCCGAGCATACTCCACGAGCCGTGAATCGAAATCACCCAGCCATCAAGTCCTGTTTGATTCCAAGAGATACAAAGTAATTGTGGTTTTTTGGAGAGTCGGGAGAAGTCATAAAGGAAGTACGTGAGAGTGGTTTGGGATAAGAAATTTTCCCCTCGTAAAAATGTGCAAAACGCGCGTCACACAGACAGTTTGGAGGAATTTAGACTTATATTCATTATTTATTAACTAACCACTCGTAGTGCACTACAAAAATCATTAAACCAAATCCGTTAGAATCAGAAATATGATTAAAAATAAAATGAAATACACTATTCACCCACAACTCAGGGCGGGGTTGAAGTGTGCCAAATAGACAGCTGAATACGCCATCGATTCACACTCCGTGGAGATAAGGGGAACGGAAGGGTTTTAAAAATAACAACATTTCTGCTAATTTGCCACTTGACGCTGCCGCACTTCAACATCTGCGAATTATTGTGCGGGAGAAATGTGCAGGTGAAAAGCCTTGGAAATCAGATAAAAATCGCGTGCGCGGAGCATTAAAGGACTGAACGAAGCCGAAGTTGTCCACTTTTGTTCTTCCTATTCTTGATTGCTCAAAACCAGTCATGACAAAATATAAAACCTCATCAATGGGAAGATCTGTCAGCCTCCAGCACCTTTACTGAACTTCATAAGCAGATGTGCTCTAGGGCTACACGCTGGGCGTCCTTTAAAATTTTTGGTTCATGTTTATAATTAAATATGGATCTAAAATTTATTTGCCTTTTGATGCTTTTTTGGTTTGTGTTACCTCTATAATTATCTCTAATTTGCTTATTCTAGGAAATTGATCTATGACGCAAGCGTCATCGGATTTCCGAACGTGTCGGGAAGAGTTTCGTTGTAACGACGATGGATTCTTTACGTTCACTTCCACTGAGCAGGTTTGTAGGTTGGTTCGGTATCTGTTGAAGATTTCGTACGTGATTTTTCTTTTCAGAAACGTGTAGAAGACTTGGTGGAAGATCAGGTAAAAGGGTACGGGAACACAGACCAAGGCGATGTCCCTGCTCCAGTGCTACACAGAAGCCTCCACGTCGATTATCTAACGAAAGCTTTGAGGGAGTGCGGTCGTGGATACAGCGTAGGTTTTTTTATACTTCTGTTCCTTCTCTTTATTATTCAATTCCTTCGAAATCGACACATTCGGCACTATTTCATATTAACAACCAGTGGGCGAGATGGTCAAAAAAAATAATTTTGCTGAAAACTTGCTATGAGTTCGAGTCCTGATCATATAGATATCCTTTTTTGCGCTGGTGCCACATTGGCTGCCATTTTGCACTTTGGCGCCAGTTGGCGCCACTACTGATTATCACCAAATTCGCTGTAAACTTCTGAATAGGGCTTATTTGGGGCCCTGATCACGAATATGACACTGGTTTTTAACATTCGCGTTGTTTAACGCATATTTTCTGATTTTCTAGGCTTTCTCACCTATGGCGTCCTATTACAAGGGAGGTCGTTCAGGGTGTGGGACGCTTTTTCAAAACGGTTTTTTTGCATGCCGTAGGGGCTCTCACGTAGACCACATTACTGTGTTCCATTTTCGCTGAGCGGCCCCCTGAAGGTCAGAAAAAGGTCGAAAAAAAGTTGGTAAGAATGGGTGGTTTTCAGTGCCTTGGAGTGGTGCTTTGAACTTGTGGAAAAGATCACCCGCAAATTGAAGGGTACTGATGAAGACGGTATCGAAAACAGCGTGAAATTCGCTCAAAATTGAAGTTCTGTCAGTGGTAGTGCTGAAGGAAGTACGAGGGCTTCATAAGCGTAGTCGGCATCGTGTCCGTTGCAGCGAAGCGGTGGTCAAGTGGGTAGTGTGTCCGCCTCGAGACTGCACGGGTTTGTGTCGAAGTCCTACCCGAAAGTAACTATTTTGCATTTCAAAACTCCGTAACGACAAATTGCTTTAGAGTCAAAACTAACGCTATATTCACAGTCAGGACAACCAGTAGCTCTTACAAATGGATTTTCTATAAAAACTGGCGGGATAAGTTTGCAGCACCAAACTGTCGTCAAATGGCGCCTACGCCAAAAACGAAAGCCATATTCGTGATCAGGACCCTGATTTACCCCCACATGCAGAATTTCGGGAAAAATCGAGGTTTTGACCTAACTTCGCAAAAGGGGGTGACCATGAGCTACAGGTCGTCATGCACGCCAGCGAGCAAGTTGAAGACGTGCGCGGCGCGGAAATCAAGCGGAACGCCTTGTTGGTTCACGAGAACCAAAATTCGATTTTATACTAAACATCTTCCATCACGTCCCAGTCCTTGGAATCGATCCAGCTATCGAGATGCAGCCGTTCGAGTGGAGGACCCGTGGGTCCAATATACCACGTCCTGATGGAGGGAGGAATCTTCGACTCGAATCAAGTGTCTTGTGTCCATTCACACTTGGTGTCTGCGTCCATTTAGTATTGGAACTTCTCATTATTTGAGAAGGAGAACAAGGAATTCGTTTCCCGATCACCAGCTGCAGTACTTACGGGCTGACCTATCATCAATGGCCAATTTTTCGGACCAAGGTCAAAATCTCAATTTTCTCTAGAACTGCTAATTTAGAGAATATCGAGTGCCCTGATCATGAATATGACATCAATTTTTTCCGATAGCTTCAATTAGCGCTTTTCAGGCGGGCCATGGCGTCTTTTTGGCACTACAACTTTTTTCCGCTAGATTCTAGCAATAGTTCGAGTGCAGTACTCATTCATGGTCTTGATAATGAATACGGTACCTAATATTGGTGCTGGCGCTATTTTGAGCGAATTTCGAGGCTCCAGTCCGAATGCAAAAATTTTGTCATCAGGAGGGACTGAACCCTGGACCATTTATTTACCATTTTTTGACCTTCAGGGGGCCGCTCAGCGAAATAAAATAGTACTGTAGTCCCCATGAACGCCTCTACACAGCTAAGACCACGTTTGAAACAGCGCTCCACCACTGAACGACTCCCTGTAAAGCTTATGAGGGATGAAACCCCGGAGTGGGTGAACCGCGCACCGTGTGGCAAAAGTTGGAGTGTGTTAGACCACAGGGGAGTGCCCTACTCACTTGGAGCCCTCCACTATTCAAAGGCTTAGTCCTGATTGCGATCTAATTAGTGCGAGGGCGCAGACGAGCAGGAAATAGGCGCCGAATAGCGCTAACAACAAAAACGAATGTCATATTCGTAATCAGGACCCCAAATAACCCCTATACAGAAGTTTACAGCGAATTTAGTGGGAATCAGTCGTGGCGCCACCTGGCGCCAAATGGCGCCAAATTGGCGCCAGCGCCAAAAATGAATATCATATTCGTGATCAGGACCCTCGATAACCCCCATAGCCGAAGTTTCAGCGAAAATTATTTTTTGACCCATCTCACCCCTACTGGGGTTGTAATAGTGCAATAGTGCCGATTGTAATATTCATAGTCATAGTATTCATAATGATTTGTAAACATTTCGGGTAGTATACCTTTCTTAGTTGTGAGAGATCAAGCAAAATTTTCATGCTGAAACTTCAGTAGAAGTTGTTGAAGTATGTATACTTTTGGGAAATTTGGTGGCAAAGCATGGTGCTAAGCGGTGCTGATTAATTGGTCAGGATCGTCATTTTTTTCTATATGAGAACTTTCAGTAAAGTAATCCTTGCCCCACATAGCCTCCAATTGGTTGTAGCTGGTAATGGCACCTATCCTGCTTTATGGCTGTGGGTCAAATTCTCCCTTTGTGTGTCGCTGTCGGTAGGCTCAAAAGGTAAAATTTGTTGGTTACTTTTCGACGACTTTGGAAGAGCCATCCATTCAAAATCGGAGGGAAATTTCGTAGTCGAGGTATTACCCGGTATCACCGGTCGACGGAATACTTGAACTCAGCCTTTTATGCGGCCTCTGCGTTCTCTCGTAGGTCCCTCTCCTTTCCTAGGCTTAGTCCAAGGGCAGTAGTTCGTAAACCCGGTCTCACCAATGGTACGCTCACGTCCCGCAAGAGTGTGGTATGTGTACCACTGGTAAACGAATGGTCAAACCGGCGTTTTTTCCTATAAGCTGGTGTAATCCTGTAGTCCTGTGACTTTTCTTCTTACTGATGAACCATTTTGAATATTTACAAAAGTGGTTAAATAAGTTATATTAAATGTTACCGCGTCATGGTTTCAAGGATTCTTACTTTACGACTGTCCTATCCCTAGTTCTTCCAGGGCTTTGGATGCAAGCCGTTCATGGATGTGCTACTGGGGACTGCACAGCTTGAATATACTTGGCGTATCTTTGCCGCATAATCAGAAGGCCGAGATTCTTGCATTTCTGAAAACTTGCCAGCATCCTGATGGAGGCTTT
>MU890752.1:0-15798 GCA_036418205.1 Ostertagia ostertagi
ATCGGAAAGTTTATGTCAACAATTTTTGTTAGATTCGAAAAAGTAAAAAAAATATAGTAAGCTCTGCATAAGTTGCGGGCGGTCGTGTCGCGGTAAGAAACTATTGAATGACTTGCTCACCGCGACGCGACCGCGCGCATTCAATCGTGCGAAACTCCCTATACCGTTTTTTTCTAAACGTATCCAAAAACTCTTGAAATACACCAAGTATTTTGAGAGAAGGTAAGGTTAGACATACTGTTCAGGATGCTGATTTCCTTTCACTGTATATTTTTCCCTTCGCGCAATCCTCTGAGACTAACAACAGAAGCTTATTTGGGGCCTGGTGTCTAGAAATAGGGTGTATTTTTATGTATTCGTTTTCTCTAATTTACTTGGTAATTTAATGCCTGATTTCCAGTGCTAGTCATGCTGATGTTGGTGTATGCTCGTCGTCAAACGACACCGTTCGAATCGGTTCGACCAGAAGATCTGAATCGTGATAATCTCCGACCGTATGCCATCGAAGGTGGAGGTGAAGCGGACAATGATCAGGTATTTTTATCGATCATTTTTCCCATGGACGTTACATGAATCTAGCAGTCAGGGGTGTATTTCAATTTGACATGGTTAAAGGTATTTTTATTTAAGTACTCGATAGCAAATCTACGGAAACCAGTAATGCCAATAGAAGGTAACGGCATAATGGGCCCACCGGCACCGATGTACACCCGACCGCCGATTGGTGAGTTGTCGGTTACAGTTTGTTATCTTGATCGATTATCTGTTGTATTTTATTCGTTTCTGAAGTGCTTCTGTTCCAGATGACAGGTTGCGATCTCAACTACATGATCTTGAATCGGATCAAAATGCGGCTCCATTTGATGAAATTCGAATCTACGAAGATGAAAAGGACACGGTATCGGTGGTGACGTTGGAGTCTCTCGGCTCTATACCGGACACAGAGCGACAACCTGTGAGTTACTGGTGTAGTGGCAATCCAATACTGGTGTACTACTAAAGAGTTACATCGAACATCAATGAACAGATTTTTTTCCTTCTCCCGCTTGGGTTTCGCCTAGTAAACAAGTGAATAAAACCTCTAATGACGCTGATCATCGAACTGTTGAAGTGGTTTATCCTTCATCTTCGGTAGGGAGTACTGTAGTTTAGAAAACACTTGCAGACACTCTGTTCATCCCTTACTTTTGCATAGGGATGCACAGGGATCCTAATCGATTTCTGGAAGTGGATATGAAATGAGGGGATTCAGAGCCAATTCGTCGTGCTTTCATAGCCCAGGGGGAGTGTCGTACGGCGTGCTATTTGAGGGGGTCCCATTCCGCAAAGTGGCATCCTATTCCTGGAAAGATATGGGAGGATATTAAGAAGTTTTTTTTGTAGCTAAGGGAGTTTTTGAAATTTTGTGAAATTTCACACTTTGTCGTACTTCCTCGCTCTTCGGCCGATGTCAGACTTTGCGAATTCGAGCCATTCGCTGTACGCGACGCTACCGCCCTAGCGAATCGCTATTAGCGAATGGCTCGATTCGCAAAGTCTGACATCGGCCTTTACAGACTTTGATAAGAATTTATTTATTACTCATTTGCTTCTTCATCATGTATTTGGTTGTTTTATGACGCAATATTATTGAAGTAATTTTCAGGCCACATGGGAGCAGCGCTTCACGTCGTGAGTAGTAAATTAGGAGAAGATGTTCTTCAAAATGTCAAAATAGCGCCCCTCTCATGTCCCAACCCCAAATCGTGTCCATTCCTTCGTGATGATCTGTAGCCAATCGATATCTCGGTGAAAAGTATTCTGCAAACATTTACTACACATATATCAAAAGTATTTTTAGTTGTTTTCTTTCATATTTTTTGTTTTTCTACACAGCTTTCGTTTTATGTCCTGAGTTCTGCTACTAATTCTTAGGCAACTGATAAGAAATGGTGATAATGATGATATACTGACCATTATTTCATGCATTCATTCTTTTATCATTCATTCATTCATTCTTAATTCATTCATTCACAGACACATTGTTCACAATGCATGCGGGTCGTTGACGATGTTTTATATCAGAAAGCTTCCACAAAACTGCTATTTAACCTGGCTTTCGCTATTTTCAAATGCTCAGTGTGCATTTCTTGTTTCTATTGTTTTTCTCACGCCTACCCTGAAAGGTTTATTGATTTGCTCGTTTTCTCTGAACACCTCTATAAGACCCCCTCACGCACTCCTTTTAGCACTAAATTGTTATTTTTCTAAATATTTTCAATTTGTTGTAGATTTTCAATTTTTCTATGTATCGGTTGTGTGTGTGTAGGTCTGGGATAACTAATTTCTATGGTCATCCCATGGTGCCTCTGTGAAATCACCGCCCCTTTTACTCTCACTTTCATCACTCGACGACATATGAAATTCCTCTCAATGGATGCCTCCTCTCAACGATGAATCGCACGCTGCCCGTCCGCTAAAAGCGCCCCTCCTGCCCGGTTTTGTGGTGGTGGAGTGCTGAAGGCCTAGTTCATATATTGTATAAATGTTGTTATTTGTGTATTCCTATGAGTACCCTATTCTCACAAATGTCGATATCGATCGATATATCGATCCTCTACAGAAATCATTAACATCATCCCCTCAAAGGAAATCACACTGCATTCATTCATGTACCATTATTATTTATTGCTACGTTGTATGTATATTTTCATTGCATATTTGAAATAAAATATACATAAGAAAGAAAGTTATCTTGTTTCTTTCTCAAAACGTGCCGGCGCCATGCACTTGTTTTTTCCTTATAATTTGTGGTTCAGCGCATAAAGTCGGATGGTATTGGTATACTCTTGATTAGTTAGCTGATATATGTCAGTATATTTGGACTGTGCCAACCATTATTTTTGGCTGGAGTCGGCCATGATATTCTTGGGCATTTAAGAAGTGATCAATGGTGGCAAAACAGCCGAGCAGTTTCACAAGAATGCTGGGTTGTGAACAAAACTTTCGCCCCAGGCGGGACTAGAACCCGGCACCTGCGGGTTCTAGTCCCGCCTGGGGCGAAAGTTTTGTTCACAACCCAGCATTCTTGTGAAACATTCGCAAGGCGAACTGCGGCCAAAAACAGCAGTTAACAACAAAAACAAGTCAAAAAAAGTTCGCAGGTTTTCTCTGTTTTGTGATATGAAATGAAAGCCTTTCAGTTCTCAGTTCTTTTGGCCGGTATGAGCGGTATGGTTAGTCGTTTTTGTTGTTTATAGGTTTTTCCAGAGAGCAAAGCTGTTCAAAAATTACTTGTGTAAAAAGTCTATTTTGCAAACATCAAGAGCTCGTGAGATTTGACGTCTGTCCTTCCTTGTAATCATTGTCCTTCACGTTGCAATGGATTTTCTCGGGACTTCTTTGAAGGAGTTCATCTGAGCGGAAAGTTCAAACAATTGGAGGTCGTAATGGTGGGTGGATACAACGGCCATTAGTCAGTGACCTATGGAGTTCATTAGCGATACACTGGTCATTCCGCGAAAAGGGCTCCGGTGCTCGCTTGAGGATGGGGGAAAACAGTGGTGTGGCATTAGGTTCGATCTTGAGCCTACAGGCAGCGCAGTTCCGCCTATTAAGCCAACTAACCACTGGGTGAAATGAGAGGGCGGATTCAAAATGTGATGGGTGAGCTACATTTTTTAGGGGGACCATCGCATCTATAAATGGCAGTGAAAAAGTGAGATTCTGATGAAAATTTACAAATATTCCGCGTAAAAACTCTATTTTCGCCAATTCGAAGGGTGCCCTGACGATCCCATCTCATACGGTTTCCACCTGGGGCTCCATTCCAATACAGTGCCCTTCCTCATTCCTCTCTTCGTCGAATCTCAACTCATGATTCTTCGCTGCTTCGAATTGGTTGAGGCGATTGGAAGGTTGTTGGTCTTATGTATCTGTTTACTTCTGTTCCACCCTGGCTAAAGGGGATAGAGACAGGTAGGGTTGCTTACCACGTGCACGGCTCAGGAATCAAATCTTCAAGTACGCGCCAAGGCCAACAAAGCCTTCCATCTATCCAGGTTGGCGAATGGGTACCAGACTTGTCCGAGAGGATAAAAACACTGACTACATTGGATGGGCCCACTTATAGGCCAAATTGTGCTAAAGAAGCCAAGACGATTCTGAATGGAGTTACCGTGCCTGGCACATCCTGAAAGGGGCTGATCACCTCCGAATGCCTTGTCTTTCATCCTTTTATTCCACTCAAAAGTCTGCTGGTAGATCTGCCTATTGTTCAGCCTTGCCAGCAAAGGCGAGTGCACTAGTGAAGCGCCTTCCACTTCAGTTCATTGCGGACCACATGCGAGACTATGTACCTCTGCATCTTTTTATGGTTAACTGGTCGTTATCCATCAATAACTACTTAGCTACTAGGAAATCTCAGCAGTATCTTGTCGTCTGCACCCCGAGTCCATATGCGTTCCGTTAAGTTTTCTACAATGAACTTCCGGCGATGCGGAACTGCTGTTAACGGAGCGCTCAGATTCACCTGTTCTCCAATCTCCTGATGATTCTTTTGCCCCGCAGACTACTTCTGTTGCGCCTTTGTACAGCGAAGTGATGTTCCATGAGTACTTCTAGTCGTCGTTAAAAGTACAATTTTGAAGCGTCCACCGCTAACTAATCCTTTTCTGGGGTGGGCCATGCACTCCACTTCTATTCGGGTCATAGTGGCACTTGAATGCGATTTGTCTTCAATAGTAACTTGCATGGTCCAGCCAGTGCATTGAATTTTGTTGTTCCGCAGACCAGTTTCTTACTAAATGAGCGACTTCCAAATGAATGGAAAGCTTGCCTGGCTTGGGCAATGTTCGACTGGATCTCACCCTCAGACCACTCGCGTAGAAGATGGCCGTGCACACTTTTACAGCACATCCGGTCCACTGCTGATAGTACCCTAATTTTTATAACTGCCCTGTACCACCAGTACTAAAAGGCCTCTAACGGGAGCATAAATAAATAATTAAATAAACACGCTGGTAGGTTCGAAACATTAAAAAACCAAATCAATTTTCTTCTGTGTGGCCGTGTGACACACCTAGTGCAGCTGGTGGAGCAACATGGGTAAAAAAATAAATGGCGACGAAGGTCATCGAGTGCTTCTTCTCGGGCTGAAAAAACTTCCAAAACAAGCGATTTTTTTGGACAACCCCGTACCAGCCAGCTGTCCGTCCCACGGCCCACTCTCCCCGGTGCTTTGTCTTGTTGTATGGCGCAAGATGCGTGTACCCATTCGTCTTTGTTCGAAGTTCTCGTCGAGGAAATCGTTGGAAAAACTAGCAGTCCGAGCAGATGGCAGGGACCTGATGGGTTTCCGCAGAAGAGATAAGGGACCGCATTGATAATTTGTGGGCATAAAACTAACGTGACCTTTTTTGAATTTTTCCACATGAAGTTGTCTCTAAAGGATAAAGGGTTGCTATCGCAAGATACGGGGACATGCGGTGGCAATGCTTTCAAAATCGCGTAAAACATGTTCTTCTTGTTAAATGCTAAAACGGGGGAGAAGAGCCTCTAGGGGGCGTAGCCATTTTCACTGTCCCCGAAATTCCTGCTCCCTCCTAGGCCTAGTCCCCCTCTCCTAACAAGGGAGGCTCGTTCAGGGCAAGCCGCGCCTTTTTCAAAACGGTTTTTTGCATGTTATAGGATTTCATGCGTGGACTACAGAACCAAGGTCCGTTTTCGCTGAACGGCCCCGAGAAGGCCAAAATGTGGTGAGGAAATGGTCCAAGGATCAATCCTCCCTGAGGACAAAATTTTTGCATTTCAGTTGGAGCTTCCTTTCATTTTCTCAAAATAACACCAGCGACAAAAACTAAGTATCATATCTATTATCATGACCACCAGTAATTATTAACTCATATTTTAACTGGAATATGGCGGAAAAAAGTTGCAACACCAGAAGGGTGCCAAATGGTGCCGAAGTGGCGTAAACTGGGCCGTCTGGAAAAACGGATGTCATACTCGTGATCAGAGCATTGGATATTCTTCAAAATTAGTTTAGAAAAATTGGTCGAGCCAGTTCCGAAAAATTGCCATCGACAGGTCGTCAGTAGCCATGGGGTACTTCCCAGCCAGCGATTGGAAAATGAGTTTCTTCGTGTACTCCTCCTATAATAAGAAATTCCGCTACAGAATAGGATAGTGCAAGCAGCCAAGCTGATCCTGGGAAAGCAGCACCCGCATGAGATGAAGTCGACAGATTCTTCTCTCCTTCAAGACATGAAATGTCGGTCCTCGGCTCTTCCACTCGTAGGACCTCATCTCATACCTGGAGCGATTTCGACAGGGACGTCGTGGTAGACGCTCCCTATGAAACCGAGCTTTGGATTCCGTGAATCATCAGGGTGTTCCGCTTGATGTGCGCGCAGCGCTCGTCTTCAAGTCGCCCGCCGGCGTGCATGACGACGTCTGGCCCATGGTCACCTCCTTTTTCGAAGATAGGTCAAAATCTCGATTTTCGTCGAAAGTTTGCCTATAGGGGTAAATCGGGTGCTGATCACGAATATGGCGTTCTTTATTGGCGTCGGCGCCATTTGGCGCCAGTTTGGCGCTACTCATCCATTCTGCCAGTTTTCGATAGTAAACCCATTTGCAGGGTCTGCTGGTGGTTCTCATTGTGAATATAGCGTTAAATATGACGTTGAAGTAATTTGCCGCTCATTTGGAGGTGACAATCGAAAATGCGAAATTCCTGAGACAGAGCGGATTCGATCCCCAAAAACCCTTCCTGCAACCCTTTCGCTATCCGGCACTCCATCACCAAGACCACCGGAGACCCGCCGCATAGCCGACCGAAGTTATACGACCTGCTTTAAAGGCAAGATTCGGGATAAAATAGGTGTGGAAAAGCGTTCAGTTATGAAGCTATAGGTGGGAGGTGGTCCGTAAAAGAGAAGGAAAGCAAACGAAACCACCGATTACGCCCCGTACAGAGACCTCCCCTATTTCAGCCACATTCCACCTTGGGATAGAGAAGAGGCGAATTGGACGAGTTTCACGAACCTAACTCTACTTGCTCCTATAACATTGGATCGCGCTGGGACCACTGCCTCAAATGCGCCCGCGCTTTTCAAGCAGCGCCACGTGGCAACCGACAGCGAAGGGTGGGGCTTGCGGACGAAGGTGTGAGTTGCGGGTTGGACGAGCTCCTTGCGCCTTTGTCGCGTACTTTCAAGCCGCAAAAGGGGCCCGACATCAACACTTGTCCACCTGCCTACTACCCCCTGGATGGAACAGGCGAGCCCGCCTGATCGCGGAGCGTGCCTTTAATTGTTCTGGCACTACCACTGACAGCACGCAATTTTTGGCGAATTTCGTCTTTTTATCGATACCATCTTTATCAGCGTCGTTCAATGTGCAGGTGATCTTCTGTACGAGTCCGAAACGTCCCTCCGAAGCTGTAAAAGCCGCCCATTCCTGATGAATTTTTTTTCGACAGGCGAAGCCGTTTTTTTTTGTCTCCCAGAGGACCCGTTCAGCGAAAAAATGAAACACGGCATGTAATCTACGGATGTAAGCCGCCTAGCAGCACATGCAAGAAAAAACGGTTATAAAATAAAAGGCTGGCTTGCCACTGAACGACCCTCCCGTGATAGTTGGTCCCTTCGTATATTTTGCGATGCGCCGGATAGAAGCATTAAGCACTGATCAATTGTTAACTGAGTTGTGCCCAAGAAACAGCCTGTAGTCTCTCGGGAAAAAGGCCAAGCAGGAACATAATCATCAGCTTCGGCAGTTCTCTATGTTTTTTTGATAACACAAAATGAAAACAGAATTTTTATTGATTTTCTAATATGAACCAACTATTAACAGATAGTGTAAAAGTGTTGCAAAATTAGATCTTATTATACAATTGGATCCGCCCACACACAGTCTTCTTCGATCTGAAATGAATGTTTATAATATCTTTTTTTTACACAGCAGTTTATATGTCATGTTTAATGTTTTTGGTAACGGGCAGGACGTGGTTCAAAGAACATAGTTTAAAACGTTGACGACAGCCCTTATGCGTGTACCTTGGCAACTTTTTGTTTATTTTTTTCGCAATCGCCATAACTTCTTTAATAATTCCACTACTGGTAATGACCCTCACAGTTTCTTCGAATAAGATGACGCATGCACACAGTTTTGAAATATGAAAAAGGCCAAAATAACCATAAAAAACTGGCCAGAATCGGGTAAAAATTCTGATGCGCATGGGCGTCATGCTGTCGTCAACGTGGTAAAGACGTTGCCAAGAAGAATGTTCCGACTGCTCACTTCTCTGGGATGTCTTTGATTGTGTAGTTTGGAGTGTACACAGAATTAGCAACAAAATAGGCGGGGCGTTCTCATGAGGTCTGTCAGGTGAGGAAATGGGTGGATGTTCACGGAAAGGGTTAGCAAAATCGTTCAGCGTGAGAATAAAATTGTTTAAGAAACCATTTGAAGATACAGGGTTTGGAGAAAGCTCATAGGAATTTATGGACTAGGTAGCAAAGGTAAATGTGGAGAGCTTCCTGCCATTAGACGCAGTCTCATCAAGGAGTGCCATGAAACGTGATAGCTATGCTAACCAACTGTCAACAGGAAAAAGATGCTAAGGGGTATACACCTTCGTAATTGAATTTCTTCACTGTAGTATCAACAATTTTATCAATTTTTCTTTTCGTTGCTTCCTGAGCAGGGTGAATATCGGTCGAGGAAATCCTCGACAGGGGGGTCGTACCTGTTGGGCTGGTCCATGGGGGGTCGTACTCTTGGGGGTCAGTAACAGAAGTGGTATCATGGTGCAGATAGGTAATAGGGTATAGCGCAGCAGAAAATGAAAACATCCGAAAAAAACATGATATTAAATTTTCTTTGCAGGTTCAGTCGCTCCATTCCTCCACCTTCATGAGAAGGGCGTATTTGAAGGCAGTACAAAGAATGAAAGTGCATCCCCGCAAAGAAGAGTGCCACATGTGCGCACGCGCTGCAAAGGCACCTCCTCCGCCTATCACTCGCTCCTTCTCCCTTAATACCTCGCTGAGAATGACGCTGTTGTTAGGGACCCTGTCGGAAAAACGACAACCGTGAAGAAAAAGCGCTGGGCAAATGAAGTTGTTTTTTAGGTTACAGGAATAGCACAACACACTATGTCTACTACAATACAGTTTCGTTCGAAGGTCCCCATCATATAACACCTTTCAATCGATTCTGCAACTGTGAGTGGAGGAGGGATGCATGGCTTATACCAATACCAAATCGGATGATGACGATTGCTCCTATTCTTATTGTTTGCGTTCAAAGATATTGTTCTAGACACATTCCGAGTGTTGCCAACGAGTCACACTTGCAATGGTGAATGAGGGAGCGGATTTCCAGGTGGCCGGATCCGTCCTCGATAGATCCTCGACGCAATTATCTCTTCAACCAAAAAGCTGTAGAAGAAAACTAAACAGACCATCAGGAAGCGCAAACCTTCCGCTTTCCAAAACTATCTTCCCTTTTTCAGGATCTTACAATATAAGAGATATATTGCTCTTGAAGTGGCAAAAACTCGCGTGAAAATTTGGGCCTCCTCGACATTTACTCGACGAAATTTGACAGACCCTATCTTTCTGCAAGGAAGGCTTCCAGAGCAATTTCGATGCTTGTTGGAAACGCGAAATCCAGCTCTATCTAACTCTACCTCAAGCTGCTTCAAAGGTTGTGAAATGGAGGAATGCAACCTTTTCATCGAGGGTGTAGATTCGGACGTTTTTTTTTTGAAATTTCGGCAAATCTGACCCAGTGACAATCGCGCCGCAGCTGCCGTTGAATCGGCCTTTGATACACTCGGCTGTTTTGATATACTCAAGCAAGAATCAAGATTGAATCGCAACCCCGTGTCTTCAGGATTTCTGTGCGTTTCTGAACGAACCTCGCCTTGAGGTCACACAAAGTTAATGCCTCTTTCCTCGAGTCGATATTTCAGTATGTACACAAAAGTATGCAGCGATGGAAGACGTGCATAGATGACAAGATGAAGCGTCCTTAGCATTATTTTGCAGAATTTTTTTTGATTTGTTTTGCAGGATTTATTTTAATTGAATTAATTTGCTCTGTTAGAGGGGGTCGTGCCAGGATCTCGATTTCGGGGGGGGGGGTCGTACCTCTGCGACCACGTACTCGACACGATTTTCACCCTGCCTGGTGCCACGTTGGCTCTTAAGGTCGTTTAACTTCCTTTTTTTTTCAACACAAGTTTTGACGACAACTACATTGCTTTTGGGATAATTCGCGTAACGCATTGACCGTTTTACGCCGAACGCGGATGGGATGGGCGTCGCGCGTGCGCGCAACGGTTAAAAGACAATGGGTGCCTTTTATTTTGGGGGACAGTTCCGAACTTGGACGCCCCCCCCCCCCCTCACTCACTCCTCTCATGCTCTGTAGGAGGCCCCAACACGATTCCCCTTCCCCGTCAAGAGCTGTTGAAACCTAATTCACCGACGAAATTTCAAAAATCGTTTCCAAACTGCTTGAAGAACGGTTCAAAATTTTTTAAACTTTCTCTGCAACTCTAGTAGAAAAGTTTTCAGTTTCACAAGTTCACTAAAATCTACTTTACCATGCCTTTTCATAATATCGCAACCCCATCCCTCCCTCGTTTCTCCGTTGAAGAGAAATTCTTGTGGTCTTTCGATTGCTTGTTCAGTATGGCGATTTTGGTGTGCTCCACTGCCTGGCACCTCCTCTAATCTAGTATTGTGGCTCAGCCAAGGTAGAAACTGGCAAGACAGGTCCATTGTACTGATTATTGTGAAATAGTATTTTGTTATCATATTTCTATGAAGATGGGAATAACTATTATTTCTATGCATTACTTCGATAGGCATTAAGCGAAAGCTGGTTGCAACGTGACAGCGAAATCTTCTATGCGTAAAGCAATTTCCTCTATAATTCCTCTATATATAAGCTTTCTATTAGCAATTTCTACCATGTTCACCCTCATCACTTCGCGGCGCTACTATGACGTCATGCTCACGTGTCGCGTACGCGCGCGCTGATGGGCACTTTTACTCATTCGTTACGCGGAGATCCAGCAAAACTCTTACCTTCAAATTGTATTTACTTCCAGCATTTTTGTAGGCAGATGTGACGACACGGAACCAGCCATGTTCACCCCATGGAGTACCCCATGAGTTGCGTCCAATCCAGAATTCCACACCACTGTCATGATCAACGCCCCATCCATGAACCGAGATGATATGATCGATATCGTCGTCAGTGACTTCCTGAAGCGGTACATGGAATTAATTTATTAAATTGGCTCTATGTTTGATCGATAATTTAACATTCTTTTCATCTTACGCAAATATGCAGTAGTTGTTATACAAATTTACCTTGGTAACCATATTCATGAAAAATTACAAATGTAGAGTTTCCAATCTTTTCTTCGAGTCCATATTTGGTTTTTGACCGTAATTATTTATCAATTTGCATTCAAAATCAACGCTTTTTCTATTGTAATTCTGGAGACATCGCTGGAAAGACATTAGTGAACTTCATCCTTTGTAGATGTTGATCATGTTTTTCTATTTACAGAAGTCTTTTTTTTTTGGTGCTCTTTGGGCTGGCCTCGTTGCGAAATGCAAATGTGGAGTAGACACCATCTGTAGCGAACCCACCTTATATATTCCTCCTGCGTACGATTCGAACGCTTTCGTGGCGGCAATTCCGCATGCGATCGGTCCATTGTGATAGATTTCTGCCTTCATTTTATCAATTCCACTTACCGTACCTGAATTATGGATTAACTATATATATAGCCTAGTGATTGTTCGTGTATCGGTTAGCCGCCACGCTACTGTAAAAATTGAACTTCAACTTGTTGCACCATCATTTCTGTTTAGGCCGATGTCAGACTTTGCGATTCGCTACTAGCGATCGCGCGATTCGCAAAGTCTGACATCGGCCTTAGATTCCCGAGCGCTTGAAGCGATGTCACCACTTTTATTCAATTTTACGCCTACTCCGAGGCCCCCACCGCTCGATTCGACCAGGCTTTCCACTTCCTCAGGAGGAGCTAATCGGTGTATTCTTCAGCTGTGAGAGAAATAACGATCCGCACACTTATCACCTTCGTCATGTGGTTGTCCCATTGGAATGGCTGTATAGTTCTGTGCTGAATTTCATCTACCTGGCGCATCCCAGAAAGGAACTGACCAGTGCCGAATGCATTAAGCCTTTTTATCCTGAACATTAAGAATGCTCCTGCCTAATCTCGATTTGGTTCAATGTTCTGAGTAATTATGATCCATGAAAAGCTTTGTCTCTTTCCCTCTGGATGAAAATTCGGTGCAAGGTCAGGTTCTGAGGAACAGCGGGCTTTGTGTGGTAAAGATTGGAAAGCTGGAAATTATCTTCTCTAATATTCGCTGCAAAATTTACTTTGAATAAATAATAATAGTTTGAATAAATAAATAATAAAAATACTTTCAAGATCATTTTGCTTACCGTATTCCTTGACCTTGTAAAGGGTGTAGTTTTTGATTGAGAAGCAGTCGCCTGGCCAGCATGAACCGCATCGATTGTAAGGATCGCATCCTGAACTTCATTAGAATAGTTCTATTGTGGAAAATAGAAAACAAATAGTTGTACTTCTGGATCCTCATTGCTTCTCCCTTTGTCTGAAACACCTCACTCCCACGGAAATGGATACTTTTCTGAAGAATTCTCAACGAAATGAGGAGTATGTGGCGCACTACAACTAACGATTTTGTGGATAGTTCTATGCGGTTATCATCTAATGAGGGAATTGAAGCGATTGTTGGGGGAACGTTTGGTCCATTGATAAGTTGATTGGCAGGTAGTCACAATATCAGTGATAATTGCCTTGTGAGTCCTTCAACTTACGTCCATCACGGGCCTGATAATTGTTGCAGGTCTCGTGCGGAATTCCATGTTCATGAGCGTACTTGTAGACACCGCCCGGTTCACCACCGGCAACACATGTTCCAGCTCCAGAGCAATCAATAACTTCCTGAACATCAACATAAAAAAAAATGAAAAATCACTCAGCAAGAGGGGAAGTGGAGATAGATGGGTTTGTTACTTTTTGTAGGATCCCCGTTGCCAGAAGTCGAGAATCTAGTTACGAAAAATGAAATATACTGTAGTGTTGGTATGACTAATGATGGCTTATGAGGATCTGCGTTACAGTACACACGATACGCCACTTAAGCCTGAGACACAACTTTCTTCAGATTTGAGGTGTGTCAGGAACATTTGGGTTAACGCGCCATCCGCAGCGCGACCGCAAGTCAACACGTGTGAATCGCTGGAGCACTCGCTACTGCGACGCTGTGCGTGAAACGGCACTGAGTGCGATTGTGATTCGCCCACTTGTGGCAAGAAGTGTGCCGGAATTAGACGAGTCCAATTGATTTAAATAAACGCATCGATTGAGCAATATAGTCCTTTGCGCGTTTTGGACGATTCGGCAACAACGATTGTGCTCGTACAATTGTTTCCCTTCGATAGGAGCCCAATCCTTTTTTGCATTTTTTTTCTAGAAATCAGTCAATTTCATTTGCACTCATTACTTCATCAAAGAACTGTTCCGTCATTGATTTTTCCGGTGATGGAGTGAAGGCGGAGTGAAACCTAGCGTAGCTGCGTTGATACTCTTCGGCTGGCCACGCAAGGTACTAAACGTCGCACCCGCTACGCTTAAAACGCTTTGTGATAGAGTGAAATGGATTCAAAGTTTTTGAGTTGAAGTTAAAAAATGTTTTTGAAATCTTTTTTGAGAGAGGCTTTTCTGTTTAATGGGTATCTCTCCTTCTATCGATGGTATCTTCTGACCGTCATTAAGTTTCTAGTTGCTTACCTGCACAGAAAGATAAGCACCGATGGCCATGCGTTCTTTCGTTTGATATTTATGCGATCAGCCAGGGCAGAAGTTGCTCCTTGAATCACATATAATTTATTTTTTTTCATTTTTTTCAAAAGTAAGGAAAACATATGTATAGTTGTATAATATATTATACTTCACACAGTAACTGTAATCCCATAAAAAATAATTAAGCTAAGAATTCTTCTTCTTCCTATCTAGCAATAATGCAGCGTATGCAGCGGATCCTTGGAATTTAACACAATGACGACAGCATGACGCGCATGCGCGTCAGATTTTCGCGCGAATGGACATGGTTTCACATAATTTGCTTTGTATTTTTATGTTAAGAAGTTGTTCGTCTGCATCATTGGATACAGAAAAAGCGATAACCCATTACCAGTAACGAAATAATTCAAATGCAATACTGGTTTTAGAAAAGTATCAAAAAGCAATGCCGAAACACACGAACAACGGGCTGCCGTCATTGAGTTAAATCCAGATACTGTAAGCGATATTTCGAGTGTGAGTGGGCGTGGCGTGGAAGGAACATGACCCATGGCTGCGTCGGGGTAACGCAGCCCATTAGTGGTCGATTACGACTACTGACCAATCACAAAGTGATGACATGACTGCGCTACACCTATTTAACCGCAATAATCTCCTACCATGAATTCAATGGCACTCCCCACGATGGGTTTATTTGATTCTGCCATACTAAATTGAAAGCAGGGGTCCAAACTGGGCTAGCAATAGAAAAAAAGATTTGTGAAGAGCCCCACAACTAGGTCTGCTCCTATAATGTAACTTCTTCTGCACGAGGTGGTTAGGTGGAAGTTCCAGTGTGCTTGGCGTTTCGACGAGATCGTCTTCCTCAAAGGACCAGTCTTTGATTCTGCCACTCCAGTTTAGTTATGGATAGTAAGTTGGAGTTACTAGTAGTAGTAAGTTAGAGTTACTAACCATAACTAACCTGGAGTGGCGCTGTTCTGCTCTTGCGGTGGTGGACTGGGCCTTTGAGGAAGACGATCTCGTCGAAACGTCAGGCCACTAATAAAGTTCCACCTAACAACCTCGTTGGCAGAAGAATAACATTATAATTACAACAATGCCGAGGTTCTACGAAGAGAGAAGTTGGAGTCTACGTTAAGTGCTTCCTTATTTTTGCAATTCGGCCGTATGAAGGCTAGTGAGACACTGAGCGCGGAGGAGAGAGGATAGATGAGAGAGGAAAATGGATGTGAAGGTGCAGACACCCGCATGTTGTGAATGAGAAGTGGAAGCGGCTTCGTAGTGCCCTTGCCGCGCGCTTTCGAGCCGGCGGAACGGGAGATCAGAGATGATAGTGGACAACTACATATTACCCATCAACGGGATCGACCCATCCAAACTAATCATGGAGTGTACCGTGAAGTACGCATTAAAGCTCTGATTTGTATTCTTACTGGGAATCATCGTTTTTTTCCAAATTATTTCATATCACGAAAAAATTATTGGATTGACGTTTTCTCTGACCACAAAATCTACTGATAAGCGTACTGATAAGAAGAAATCAAAGAACAAACTAACCGAATGCCCAGCACGAGCCGCAGTCTAAAAATGGATCATTTTAGGAAATGTTTAAATTTAGGTAAATCAATAATTCCCTTTTAATTTTTGACTCTCGCCAAAGTTTGCGGGACAAGTTTAAAAAGGTGAGAAAGCATAGACCCTGTAATCGGAGCAACGAAGCAAAAGCAGGACCGGTGTGCCATTTGAAGTATCAAGGTCTAAAGTGAGATCTAGCTTACTTCTAAATTTTCACGACCCCATCATTCCCCCCCCCCCCCACATGTGATGGTTGATGGTGTACAGTGCCGGGAAATTCGGTTCGATCTGACACAATCACTTTGAAGATGGAGTTGCGAGGGGCTCTAAGTCATCCAGTGGAGGCA
>MU890759.1:0-15054 GCA_036418205.1 Ostertagia ostertagi
AAGATGCGGCAAAGGGGAGACGGGCGTTTGTCCTCCTGGGGCCGCCGCCGCGCCGTCGCACGCGGCGATCGACGCGGCGAAGGCTGTGGTGGTTGGATGTGGCGGTGTGATTTATTAGCTGTGGAAACAATATGGTTTTAGCCCTCTTCCACTCTTTTGGCTGTTGGAGTGAAAGTTCGTTAATTTTATCGATTCGTTACTGCCGAATGAGCAACTTAGGCGCTGTTTGAGTGACCTGTTTAATTTGACTGACCCCCTTCTCCCCAATGGCGTGAAAGAGAGTAGATCATGCAGTATGGCGATATGTTTTCACATGACGCCCATTCTACATGACGTTAATACGCAGTTTACTATGGTTCGTTCACTCAGACTGTTTCAGAAAGTTCCAATGTTCTCCGCAGCGTTTCTTAATTTCCAAACTTAATTTCTGGCGCTCATGTCCATGGGAGACATCAAAGTGGAAGAGCCTTACTGTGCTTGGGACTAAGCCACCTCGTCACTTGACAATCAAATGTGAAGGAAGGCTGCAACGGTGGACAAGGTGGAATAGATAAAACCACCTACGCAGAATCGCCGCACACGCGCGAGCCGAATCGCCGCCGTGCGGCGGCGCAGCCTGAGAGGACAAACGCCACACACCCGCGGCAAAGAGACGAGTTGCAGCGCGTGCTGTGCGATAGAGAAGTAGTATACTATTATATTATAAATAGATGTATACTAGACTTATTATTAATGAATTACAAATACATCACGAATATAAAAACTAATAATTTTTTCTCTTCTTACCGAATGATATTTCTCATGTAATAAATATAAATATGGATCTATGTAAACGAACATGTCGTATTATTGAATTAGTAGCTATATTTTACAGAAGTTGGAGTGAGCTTGATAGGTGCGGCTTTTGTAGGTCCCCTTATGGTTAGTGCTCACGTTTTTTGATCTCTGTTGAAGATTAGACGACTGGCGTGTAGTTTGGAGGGTTTGAAGTCGTTCCGGAGCAGATTAAGAAAGCGGAAAGATGAATTTGCTGAATCATTTAAGAAGCACTCCAATCAGCGACACATTCATCGCCTTTTATTTTTGCAGCTGGACTCCTCCGCGCTCTCATCGACCCCTTCCCATTTAAGCCTGCTGTGAATGTTTATAAATTTTGTTGTGATTCCTTCCGTCTTCAGCCCGTTCAGCTCCTTTTCCGTCTCTTTCTTCTCCATTATATCTCCTTCCCTCTATAATAATTTAAAATGATCCGTCACTATGCCTGAGGTGAGAGATCTTATCCAACTGTTCCCACCGTTTCCTCGAAGCTACTCACCTCAGAGACTCTCACGGCGACGAATAACCAATACGTGTACAGGAAGCGTTGTTTTCGTGCGGCACCGTTTCCGGCATTCGGGTTCCAGATCTCGGGACTGGTAGCCCGAGGCCATATCCAGCTGCAGCTCCCACGACTTCCGCCGACAATCCGCCCATCCCAGCTGTTCATCAGTCACAAATCGGCTCGACATCAATTGCACTGATGACGGACAGCACTGGGCTGTCATCGACTTATTAAACTCCACTCAGAGTACTCTTCGAGATTTCCTTCTCACCTGCACTAATTGATTTTTTTCGGTTTTGTGATTATATAGATTTATTTTGAGATACATATTTATTTGTTCTGGTTCCTACCAAACTCCGCCCACTTCTGAGTATTCTATCAGGGTTTTTCGGGAATTCATCCAAGGGTTCTTGATGGTTTTTGGGCTGTTCTGAAACCCGTAAACACCCCTCCGCCTTGGCTATCCAGACTCCGCCCATTTTTGAGAAATTATTTCATAATAACTTAATTGATTGCTTCAAATGCTTACTTATAGTCATCAAGATCTCGTGCGCTCCGCTTGCTTAGAGTTTTCCTTCTTTTTTCGGTTTTCATCGGTTGTCAAGATTCACTTGAAGTGTTGCTAGGGATTTGTACTCTCAAATCTACTCACAGAATTTCTAGCTTCTGCTAAATTCCGCCCACTTTTCGAGCCCACTTTTCCTTACTCTTCAGTGATACTCTGAAAGCAGAACCCGCGATTGAATCCTTAGAGCGATACTCTTTGTGAATGCGATAGCAGGGTTTCCAAGCACAAAACTCGCGGGAGCTGTGGGAATCCAGTGTGCTCAAGGTGCGCTTGGCATCCCGCGCGTACTGTTGTGCTGCGGTCCTCGTGAGTCCGTTATTTTCAGGCGCTCAGGTAGCTAGTGATTTCCTGATATCGTAAATGCCAATTATTATCTCGTAAATCTACATCGTGCATAACAAATTATCTCGTAATACGAAGCTCTGAGTGCCTTGTTATTGAGTTTTTATTCAGGAAAGTTCCCGCCACCTCAAGATATTAAAGACAAGTCAATGGGCTATAAAATTCTCGTTAATTACTGTGTATCGCTCTTTCGTGATTGGTCAACGCATAAATAAAAACAAACTAGTGCGCTAAAGTCTTGCCTTGACCGCTGCGCGCGCTGCCATTTTCTCGTTCGCACGTTCGCCGTGTCTGCGAACCCTCTCTAAGAAGCCCTCCCTCGCGTGGAATCCCTCTCATCGCCGCGTGATTTTCTTACCGTCCCAACGCTTGAAAGAAAAAAAAAAGCAAAACCTTTTAGATCATGTTTTCTTTGCCTCTTTCTACGCGCAAGGAAATCCTTTGGCCCTAATTTTTCGCATTAAGTAGCCGATAAATAAAATCAGTTTTGGTTCAGGTTCCGGCCTCTAACACACCCTCGTTTCTTTGTAATATCAGGAGACCTGTCATGCTTCAAAAACTTGTTTATTTGTCCCCAATAAAAGTTCTGTACTCCAGAGTAAGTTTGATTCTGCCTTCTTAAGGTTTTTTAAACTTATTTCTTGTTAATTTGATTATTTTCCAATACTCACAAAAATGCGGAGTTACGAACAAAACTTTTGCCCCAGACGGGACCTGAACCCGCACTTCTCGCTTACCGGGCAGCTTACAATCAAATAGAAGTTTATTTACTAAAAGTTTCATCTGCGCATGGTCGTTTCTTGCTTTCACCCACGTTTGAGGTTTCCTTGAAAGGTTTCTTGCCCCGCCCACTTTCATGTTTTCTTTTCTGAGATTTCGGTCAACGTCAGCCCTCATCCACAGTCCTCATCTAGACTCAGTTGAAGTTCTTTTTACTCACAATCAAGTCTTTTCCTGGTGTTGCTAGGTAATCGAAACTCTGGATGTCCTTATTCGCTTCCGTGTTGTCGCAGCTCCGCCCCTTTTTGGGTTTTCTGTCAAAGAATTCCTAGTAATTATTACCACAGGAGTGCTATTGAAGTGTTGCATTTCACTACGGCAACGCCTCTTTCCAACCACTCATTGATTAAGTGGAAGGCTTCATAGCTGAGGGGAAGCGGCAAGCCGTATAGCCTCTCTCCAGTGACTGATCTCCGAATTCATTAGGGTGGTTGGCTTTTAACTAAATGGACCAAGCCCATTCGGTAACTCCTCCACGCGCGGCTCATTGGAGTCCAAACTCAGGAGTCCATTCTTTAACCCCTAGACTACAACTTTTTTTGGAATAAAACTATCATTGGGTTTTTTTAAGGTGGCTATCGCCTTAGTAACTAATCATCTCTATAAATTTGCCTGATCTATAAAATTTTTGAGCAGAGATTCAATCCATGGACTATGCACGCGATAGCACCCCTCCTTCTCTTTGGACCATCTACTCCCTAATGAAAATTTCTGGGATGTTTATCAATACTTTGAACACTGAGGACTTGTTTCCATTGGTATGATGATTGGATTGCTCATAACAAAAATAGCTTTCCTATGGTGCCAAGCCTGGGGAGGGGGAATTCTGGACCACTCTCGGGATGGCCTTACCGATCGTCGTTTCCTTCTGTTTCGCCGGTCTTTCCTGCCCAAGATTTGCCCATTGAATTACATCGCTGTGCCCTCTTCAACACTACGCTCTCTCTGCTATCTAATCACTCGCCACGTATAGACCTGCGGCGAGTGATTAGATAGTCGGTGGGCGTACCCCGCCAACCGCGCCAAGAGTGAGCCATGCTAGATCGCCGAGGTCAAATCTTTCGCTGCCAATTGCGCGTCGGTCAGCACCCTCAGGAGGTCCGCCTGTCTCCCAACTATGCAATTTTCCCTTCTTTGACCTTCGTTCTTATCGTGAATTCTTCCTTTTTAAAGGAAGTTCTTAAACTGGGGTTGATAGCTTGTCCGTGCAAGAAGAAAATTCATTTTTTTTCGCTTAGGAATCGCTCGATTCGCAAACTATTGACATCGCCCAAGGAAAAAAACACCGTCGAAACGCTGAAGTCGAAGCCGCGCTCCCTTACTTTTTGCTAAGGAAAGAGAGACTGAGGACGAGGGAAAGATTCATAGGCGAAAAGACAAGTCACGGACGAGAAGCCCTAGAGACCATGCTGCGGATGAGGAAGAAAGATGGAACGGTGCGAAGCGATCTCTGCAAAGACCGCCCAAGTGCCCTTGTTGTTCATTTTCAGAGTCGGAGTAACGGTCTAAATTGCCGTTTTCGTGACGGCTCTATAACGCACTCAGGTATGGAATCATACAAAGAACTCAAACACCTAAATCCATTATGGTGGGTGCCTTGTAATCAGAAGATCAACGATGTTGGGCCAAGCAGTCCATATTCTATCGCGCATTCCCAGCCTTTTTTCACGGCATAAAACGAAAAAAAAAATACTGTGCCTGAGGGATTTGTGTGGCCCATTTCGATAGAAAGCCATTGAAATGGGAATGACAGTCCGCTAGAAGTCGATTGCGCTCGTGTCACAACAGATTGACGGCGTGTGGCCACCGCATTATGGAGTAGATGTCGTGTTGGGATAAGATAGCTCCGCTATTCGATGACACGCCCCAAATCAGACCTTCAAGATTATGGCACTGTATTAGTTTATGTATCCGCATTTACTTAATGAATTCAATACCTATTTTTATTTCTTCCTTTGTGTTTATTTATTCTCGTACTAATATACTCACGTTTTAGTTTAATCTAGTTACTCGTACTAAAATTATACACGTTTTACGTTTTCTGTTCACTCCATACCCCAGCTTCAGAGTGGGCATATCTACGGGTTTTCGGTAGCCAAACTGTACGACAGAGGCCACATGGGTATTTCCGCTGATTTCTTTGCAGCTTTCAAAACAAGTATAGTGACCCCACAAGGCTCCTTGGTGAAAAGGTAAGCCTGCCTAAGCGACAAAAACATCTTTGGTTATGCATGTTGCTAATTATTTCGTTTCGTTTAGTCCGCATTTTGGTAGACTAAGCCTCAAGTGCTGTAAACACGCCCATCGACACCTGATAATGGACTATCATATTTACGTGAATCGGCGTTGTTGTGGTAAATATATTAGATAACATGGTAATACGTTGACAGAGATATCGAAGAAAATTTTGAGCAAATCATATATACTAGCGGGTCATAAATTATCCGACCATTTTTTCACGCCATCGCCTTAAAAATTCGATGCTAAAGCCCCTGGTCAGTTGGCCGTCTCTTAACTTTCTGTAGTGTTGTGAATGCAATCGGTCCATTTTGACTTTTGAGCATTTTACCCCTTTCAGTCTACCCTATATCTGCTCTAACATAGGTTAAAAAATAACCGATGCATAATCACCCAGGTGGACATCGTGCCGGATGACATAGTCATCTGCCACTAAGTATTTTGGTAAACCACATGTCCAGCACCTGTCGAAAATAAACATTAGTGAAGCTCAGGATCCAGTCAAACCATCAGCCGTCTTGGCGTCTTCATAAATAACATGGCATTAACATGTGTTGAGGTTCCTGTCAAATTACGCCAATAACATTTTAATTGAATTCTGTCAATTTTAATTCCCGTAACGCTCTGGTCTGAGTAAATCTCTAGCTTGAATCTTAGCTAGCTTATTTGAAGGGATCTGTCTGAAGTTTGGTCCTTTCAACTCTACAATCCCCTATTCTGTTTCAGAAAACTCAGCAAATCGGTTGTTTGAGTTGGTGCATATATTACATACACCACAAGTATCGATATAGTTAAATATTTTATCCTTCTATTATATAAAGCGCTAACTTTGTGTGTCGGTTTGTGTATCTGTATGTGTGTGTGTGCGTGTGTGTGTGTGTGTGTATGTATGTATGTGTGTCCGTCCGCAAAATGAAGTGAGTGAGAAGGAAGCTCATGGGATAAACAAACCGCTAACAAATCGGGTAGCTTACAGGATTTGAGATATCAATGTTTTGTAGCAGGATAGTTGTGATAACACTCTTAGGGCTATATAAACACCTGCTTAGCACACTTCCGTTCATTCCACATGGTGCTGCAGTGGCAGCTGGAGGGCAGTGGAGAGAGGAAGGGAGGATGAGGAAGGGAAGCGAAAAATCTACCGTCATATCATGATTGTGTCCCTTCTACTGTATGAAACACCATTGTGTTGCATACGCGTCACTTCCAGGAGGTGTTGGTGTCACAGGAGGAAGGGACCATAGCGGAGGATAGAAAGCTTGCGCAGGAAAGGAAGGTCCCGGCGGTTGACGGGGGACTAATCTGGTATTAAATAATAAAGTAAATATTGTAAGAATAGGAGAGTTCGATAGCAATAGCTGATAGTTGGTAACGGGAGGGTTGTAGAATCAGTGGATAACTGAAAAAAAATGCGTTTACAATAGGCTTAACAATTTCGATTACCAGAAAAAAACATTTTTGTAAGGTCGTCGTCCATGTTGGGTTGCGTGATCTGCACTTCGACGCGCTCTGTTTTTTCTCGAAGCAAGAGTAAAAGGTCCCTTTATCCCAATTAGGGGGTGGGGAGGACATTCATGATGCAGTTCTCGTCTAAACTAGTGTAAACTCAAACAATTCGAGCTTTTTTTGCGCATGTCACTCTCAATCCACCCCCTTATACTGCCCACCACTCCCTGCTTCGAAGTTCCCGTAGCTTTCAAGAAAAACTGCATCATTATGCCCCCTTGACTGGAGTATATTAACCTGCCATTTTACCTTTCTACCGCAGGCACTGCGAAAAATCAGCTGAGCCCTTGACATCTGTGCTGCAAATACAAATCCTAGGGTCACCCGAAAAAGGAGATGGGCAAAGGTACTCTTGGCCGCGCCGACGTTACTTCACCACGCACAGAGAACTACCGTATCCAACATTTTTTTGACATCTTTTCTCGTATTTGTGGTAAGGAATAATACCGACGGCATTGTGCCACTTGTAGACAACGAATGAAAACAAGCTAGGGTAGCCTTGCTTAACAGCCTTAAAAATCACTCATTCCTCGCCTAATCTGCCCTATCAATGAATGATCACAGAACTCACTAAAAATCAATGAGCAACCGATTCGTGAAATCAATTTGTTAGGCTGAACAATCACGTTGACTTCATCGGGACAATCCTCCTCTCGTAAATAAGATGTGCAATCGCAGACGGAGCGCTATTTCCGCGACAAAAAACGCTTGGCATGAGCACCAAGAGCTTAATGAAATTGCCAGTAATAAATGCCACTCCTCCAGCCCGCATGCCCCCACGCGTGTTGAACACGTCAAAGTGTCTCGTCTCAGTCTTTTCCCCTAATATCCCTTTCCCACTGTAAACGAGTCCCCCTGTTCTCTTCTATCGTGCCCAGTCAATTCAATTTGTCTCAACATTTCTCGCTGACTAGCCTACGCCCAAAGAAGTGTTCTCCATTCTCAGTGTTTTCGGTGATTTCCTTCCCTTTTTTCTCTCCACTGGCGGTCCACCTAGCCACATCTACGTTCATTATCGAACGCGATAAACCCACTTAGGTACGCGGAATGCGCCTTAAAACGACTCTAATCTTTTTGCTTTAATTTTGACAAGGCTCTGAAGTCTTTAGAAACTAAAACATGTTCACGTTTCCGCATTGCTAATAACACTACATACTATCGGCCAAAAAGTGTTCGGAAACGATAAATTCGGTGCATTAATTTTTCGCTCTCTAAGCGACGGTCCCCCCAAAAGATTGATAATACCTATGTTTTCGAGTGTTTTTATATCTTCAAGTTTTAAAGAATCAGACGATATCCAGAAAGGAAAAATTTGCGAGGGCACCATTAATTTTTTCTGGCAAAGAAGAAAGAGAAGCACGAAAAACCGCTTAGGCGAACACTTTTGACCGCTACTGTATGTGTGGATCAAAAATGAATATAGTCAGTGAACGAGCATATTAAGTGATAAACAGTAAATAAATAAACGAACAAATAAATAAACAATGGGACACGGGAACGAGGAAGACAAGTGAAAGTGTGAATGCAGTATCGAATTTACGGCTGGCTGGCTAACCGCGAACGAAATGTCAAAATCACTTTAAGTTTTACATTGACGAGTGAGCCCTTGAATGACGACAAGGCTGTGGCATGTTGTTGTGGTTGACGAGCTTTTCAAGCCCAAAGACACTGAGAGGAATACGATCGCGCTTGAAAGACGAAGGCTTCATGACGCAGCCATGCAATCAAGAACGCCAGCAAAGAATTAGAAGTCGAAAGATGTCGCACAAAATACGGATGCTATTAATCAGGCTGGAAAGCTTCGACAGCCGTACCCCTTCAGAAGAAGTTCTTAGGAGTTCAAGGATACATCTCTATCTCCAAATGAAAAGAAGCAATTCACTTCGGGGACGGGGAAGTATCAGCAGTACGACATTGACAGCCTTAGGAAATTTTCGACACTATCTTTAAATGCGTCAGGACAGCATCAACCGGTACGTGGACCGATAGGGTCCTATTTGGGGTCAGCGAAGGTCAAAAGATCGAAAATGTGGCGTTTCTGTGGAAGTTGAAGAGATTGTGGCTGCGGGAGATGAGGATCACTCTGACGGGTTTTCTGACAACTATGGAAAAAAATTTCCATGAAAAAATGCATTAAATAGAGGAAAGTAGAAAGAGGAGGTCACCTGGCGTTTCTCATCAGACTCATTTCCCACGGGGTAGTGTGTTGTGTCGGGATGGCCCTGGAAGGAAGGTCGTAGAATTTGAAATTCACCACAGAGCTAATGAATTGTAAGCCATAATGCCAGCGGAACGATGCACCGCGCTCCACCGTTTTGCGAACCATGTGTCCTGCGTCTCAGAATTCTTCTCCCTAATACTCTCCCGTGTGAAACTCTCAGTTTCCGGGGGGGGCTGCACCTCCCATTGTTTCCTCCAATACTCGAGATAAGGATGACAGCGCTCATGATACGTAACCAACTCATTCAGAGTATACTTTTGATAAGTAACGGTGTAATGGGAAAAAAGCCGTGAGATGCTTTAACCTTTCCGCCTGCCATGGTCCAAGGGAACGGTCCTGGACCGGAGAATGGATACCTCTTTCTAGGGCCAAGGGTGGAGGAGCTCCAGGGTGGATGACCTGGTGCAGAAAATTGTATAGGAGGTGGGCAGAATGTGTGATGGACAACATTTACCGGTCCTTATCGAAAGTACGCTCGAAATTAATCGTTTACTTGATATCTTATCCATGGTGTTGGATAGCCCAAAGTACCACTCGTTAGTACTACGGATAAGATAGCACTGGAGTGCCCCCCCCCCCCCGAACTGGAGTTTCACCCTCATCCCGGAAAACCAGCGTTTAGTTTTTCTACTTCGATGCCGCCATTTCACTCTTCAGTGTCTCAGTATTCCTCGCTGAATTAAGCCACCCCAGAGAAGTTTCCTCCATTATTTCAGTGTTCCGTTGGTTTCTTTGCCATTTTTCCTCCGACTAAGCGAAGTGGTGTAATGGGCAAGTGGCATACGCTACCACTGCCGCGCGCAGGATTCCGGGGATCAAACCTTCGGTCGTGCCTTCGTTGTGTTTCACGCGCCAAACCCAGGCTTCTTACTCCCACCTGGGTCGCTTTAAATGGTACCCCCGCTTGTTTTAGGGGGTAAACACTGCCCTGTCGTCCAGGCGTACCACCCCGCAAGTCAATTGTGTAGGCCACATCTGAGCATATCAAACGCCCCACCCGAATGTACAAATAGGAAAACGTGCGTGCACCGCACTCCAAAACAGAAGTGAATTGGGGTACACACCCACACAAGCCTTTATCCTTTATCTTTTATATGCGCTGTAAATTTTCCATGTACAGTTGTTAAGCACAGAAATAAATGAGACCCCCACGAGGCGCCACGTTTACTGAATGGAAAAAAATTCCCCACTACCCCCACCTATAGATTTTACATTGCGATACTTCCAAATAACACAAATCCAGGAATAACATGCGTGATGCGTATTTAATATCAGCTATTCATCGAGCGTCAGGACTGGCGTCCTCATCCATAAGCTAAGCTAAAGAGGATTAAAGCCACCATAGCATAAATCACAGTCAAATGTTTCCCTAAAGAAAACACTATTCCTGGACCGTACAGTAGCGCACCCATAGAGGTTTAAAGCATATCTTTATGATGTGCGCTGGGGACCAGGTCAATCCTTGATTTACTAAAGAACAACGGGGAGGAGGGGGGTCGAACTTGGTTGAAGTTTTGTAGACAGGGGGGTCGTACACTCGTTTCAAGTCGCTATGACTCACTCAATTCCTGACATTGGCGGTGACCTGGAAGTCGTATTATGCGTAACGGGCGCTCTGGCGTGAGTTGAGGGGTCGCAGGAAAAAAATTTGCCGATTTTACAACAAACCGCGTATATACCCGCCCCTGTGCTCGACGCATTCTGGAGGAAAAAAGTGGGCGGGTTTTGTAAAAGACTGTGGGGGCGATGATGGTGGGGGTCGTAAAAATTTTTCAAAAAGTAGCAACGATAGGGTTGACCCCGCTGGGACAGACGACTAGCTAGAGTGAGCCGGGTGTCTCCCCAAAGAGGCCCGTAGCGCGGCGAAGGAAGAGACGCAGATGCGGCAGGAGGACGAGTCGCAGCGCGTTCGTAGTATGGTACACTCTAATTAACCTGACATCTAACCACTACAGTATCCGCTTCGACTCGTTCTTTGCCGCGCCGCCTGCGTCTCTTCCTTCGCCGCGCTACGAGGCTCTTGGAGGACACTCGAGTGTGTCAAAACCACCAACCCTACCAATATTTCACGATTAGCATGGTACCAAACCGTGGATGCGTTGTGGTAAGGACAGGGACAGGAAAGCTTGGCAAAACCCACCAACCTCTATAGTTCACGATTAGCATGGCACAAAACCGGTCTGGGAGGATAGAGGCACTCCTGTCGTCCAAAGCGATCGTCATCGCATAATGACTCCCCTTCCAAAGGCCCTTGTGAACAATCTTCTGCGCAGGTAAAATGCGTCGGCGGCATCATGTCCCAGAGAACTTATGAAGGCTGAGCTATTCCTGCCAAACTAGCTGTGACATATGGGTGTTGTCGTCTCTTGAAACAGGGGAGCACAGCCTATTGTCCCGCCGGCGTTCATTCAACTTGGATGACATCCTGCTCATAACGTAAGAGCCCGAGCCCTAAAAAGCACCTACCATTGAAGCCAAATAACCTGCAGATCAGAGCGAGCACCCCTTAAAGCTCGAGCATCACAACTCTGAAGAAGACACGGCTCCAAAACCTTGTGGGATATTCTTCCCCAGCGTAGACAGTGCCAGTGCCATCTGCGTCCCTTTTTCTGCGCCCACAACAGAATTTCTTATTTCAGAGATCACTCGTTGTTTGTTTATATTTCACCACGCTGGTTGAGTCGTTCATGCGTAATCCATGATCCAGTGGATTTCAAATGAATCAGTCGCCATTTCAACGTCGCCAACAGTAGAAAACATTCAAGTATTTATGTAGTACGAAAAGGTTTTGTGTGTCAAAATTAGATTTGCACACGGCTCCTATTAGGCCTCTTTTGAATTAAAGGTGAACACTTTGGTCATAAGGGGCTCTAATGTTATGCTGCGTTCGTGCGTTCCCTTAAAGGCACAACCCAGGCAGAGTTCGTGTGTACGCTTCTCTTCGGTCTCTAGTAATAGAACCCTGAACGGAGAATCAACAAGATGCTGCGCGTCCTCGTGCACGGAAACCGACCGATAAAAGCGCTTAGGCATTGCAAAGTGAGAGCTGCCCAAGCTGCAGACTTTTTTTTCTTATCAGGCTGTTGTCTGGCGCTCTCTCATCTGTAGCGCTCTCTCGCCTCATACTCTCCTCCGCGCATAGTCTCTCATTCCCTTAGCACAGCCGATCAGGAAGGTGAGTGAGCCCTTAACCTAAGCGTTTTTGACGGATTCTTTTCCTTTTTTCTTTACTGCCGGCCCACTTCCCACCAGTACAATCACATTCGTGCACATGGGCCACACCAATGTGATCCTGGGGTAGGCCTTTAACATCATTCCAAATTCTATGATTGCTTCTACTTAACTACTTTCTTGTATATTTTTCTCAGACATACCAGGGCAGGTCTGGTTTCCGTCTTACAGCAGCCCCCCCCCATCCCCCATAAGGATAAAGAATAGAGAATAAAGCACTCAACTTTGTTCATCCCTTTTCATGGTGTGTCACGCAATTGTCCTCCATTTGGACTCGTAAAGGCAAATAAATGCGATCTGGCTTATACGTCCAATGAATTGCTGAGCCAGCCGATGCAAAATTTAGCGTTTTATTCTCACAGGTAACTCTGACCGACCGATCAACCAAGAAAGAGGGCAGTCAGCGAATGAGTGAACAAAAAAGGAGGAAACCTGCCGAAAACGTCGAGAACACCAAGACAATACTTCGCGATCGCTTGATGAATTTTCAACGAACAAGTTCTGTACATCTGGGGAGTGTGCAGACCGCAGGAGTCGAGAACGAGCAAGGACGAGCGAGACGCCAGGCCCACTCTTTTGTCGTTTAGACTGAGATATTGCGAGCAACAGCAGTAGTGCCCTATAGCGTAAGGGACTCGATCCCAGGAGTGATCGCTTCCTACTCATGAAAGGTGTTCACCAGCAATTCATTGTGGAATGTGCCTTCAATGGGGTTCAAAAGCGCAAAAACTGATGATCTAGGAAACCAATCCGCCTCCATATGTTGCTATACCATGGCGGCTAGTAACCATCAAGGGAACGCCCACATTATCTGCAATGAGTGTTGAGCCTCTACTGCAGAGTTCTGCAGGTGGTTTTCTGGTCTTTGCGTGCCATTTAATCATAAAAATCCCTGCGTGGATGTTGTTTTGAAAGCTATGTTCTTTATAGGAAACCGGAGAAAGCATATCTCGCTAGAGCATTCCCCTTGCATAGAGAAACCACTGCCAAACATTAAAGGAGCTCCGATTGAGTTGCCAGAAGAATACCTCTGATGACTAAATTGCAAATCTGTGAGAAATCGCCATTCATCTACCTCTCCGTGCCGAGGTCTTAGCCAGGTAAACTTTCTTACAAATGGTTTGAAGCTTTGAAAAATTAAATATTTTAGACCACCTACTTCAACCCTTCAGATGTAACATAACACGCCACCTAAAACGATGTACAAGTCAGTGTTTTATCCTCCCAGACAAGTCTGGTACCAATTAACCGACCCCGGAGGGATGGAAGGCTTGGTTGGCCCGGGCGACTCACGACCCAGGATTTGATCCCCGGACCGCTCGCGTGGTGAGCGCGCCACTTGCACGCTACACCACTTCCGCCCCAACTTAGAAAAATACATCAATTAACAATGACAAACAGCGATTATTAATGCCTAACTTCTGGAACCTGAATGGTTGACCAGGGTCAACCTTTCAAAAGTTCTTTAACTCCTCCCTCATATTAAGGGGATGATGACACCATCACCCATCAGTCTCTATGTAGGCTCACCAATACGAATGCGGCTTGACTTTGACATAATCGCAGCGCCCTCCGCGTTCGAACCACACCAAATCCACTTCAAAATTATGTGGCAAGGTAAAAGACTGACACGAAACCCCCTGCAGAGTCTAAGAATATCCTTTGAGTTGATCCTCACTTTGTAAATTGAATTCTGCGTCAGCTCAGCAATATTTGAGTCATCTAGGGGAAACTATTGTTTAGTTCTTGAATGGAACCCGTTCGACTCTGTCGGAAATAGAGGTAGAGGAATCCTTTCTCAAGCTTGAAGTAACTTCGGGTGCATGGCGTATTCCTAGAAGATTTTGTGTTGCACCCTCCCAGCTTGAATAACTTGGGTACAGCTCTTCAAAGTTGGTTACGTCATCCTTGCAGAACAGTTCTCTTCGAAGAGCCACGATTGCTTGCAACTCACCGCCGGACCGATTAACCACTTATTAGAAGGGATCCATCTACCTGGTTGATAGCCTTACCAAGGATCCCTTTCCCACAGCAATACCAATCGGTCACTCAGGACCTCAACGGTCATCGCTAAGGCGAGAAATAAGTCCATGAAAACTATACCTTTACATTTACATATACCCTTTCCTTTTGAACATACTTTTGAGTTAAGCCATGCACATGCCTTCCTTTCTTGAGTTTATCAAGGTGATTGGATGTGCCTGTGAGGTAATTATTGTCAATAAAACCTGCATACTGCCGTGGTTAGTGTTCACGTTTCAAGTGAATTCCATAAATTAGACGACATCAGCGGAGCGGGAGTGCAACTAATTGAATGGACAGATCATAGAAGAGCAATAGCTTTCCAGGAACCATCGCGTGCAACAATCACACTATCATTATAGTAATTAAATAAATAATACGTAAATCACTCGTAGCTATGTAGGGCTTTTGCTCAGTGCTATTTCTACATATGTAGCTACTGCCTGAAGGTATCGAAGAGTTTCCCTTCAGTCATCGCTTGAGTAGACACTCGTCTGAAAAAGGTTAAGACGTCTTCACCAGGCTTTATTAGATTTTGAAGTGCAAAAGAGCTAGCAAGTGAAAGTAATCTCAAATAGGACAGAGGCTGATGGCCAGCGGAAAGCACTGCAAGTGATTTGTGGCGTTGGATAGTCGCCACAACCCGTCACCTTTAATTCATGAAGTGTGCGCCACGCACTCGTGCTCTGTTCGGCATTGTTATGCAGTTAATGCTCTTCTACCCGCACAGTTGTCTACCAGGCCCTGCTAGGGCTCATATCAGTTTCTGCCTTGCCAATTAACACATTGCGTACCGCGTGCGCCACATGGTGGCGCCCGATTTCA
>MU890760.1:0-20064 GCA_036418205.1 Ostertagia ostertagi
GACATTTAGGGAATACTCTGCTGAGGAACTCCCGTCAACGACAGCAATCTCTGCGAAGAAAAAAGAGCCGAAGTGCGACATGGGCAAAATGTCTTTTTTTGCCCCCCCCTGTATATATATATGTCCCTGTAGAGAGAGAAAGGAAATGAGGAAAAACTTACGAAGCACTTACGGAGGATTGTACTCGCATCCTGTGATCACGAACCCATTGCAATATACTACTCCACATCCAACTCTGTGACTATTTTGCCAGGCAAGCTGAAGCGATCCATTTCACTTTTTGCTAAATTTGCTACAAAATGTTAATTTACCTTAGAGTAGTGACCAATGCCGCTATTGAAAGCGTGTCAGGTTAAAATATTGTCTTTAGGTACGCCATGCGTCGGCAATTCGTGCAATTTTCGAGGATATCCTATATGTTCTTAATTTTCTCACCCATACTGCAACCTGCGTCATGTTTGCTTTGAAAATCGATCCAGATCCAGACCACAGGCTTTGTCCATAACCCTTCCTGTCTTTTCCGGGGTTATGTTTGAAGATGCATTTTTTAATCCATGACATCACGCTTGCCTCAGCATCACAGTCGTAAGTCTGTATGAATGTACCATGTTCGATTCGACCACATCTTACCATGAAATTCCTACTACAGCGTGATGTTCAAACAGAAGTCGAAAACTGTTACTCGACACAATCAGAACATTATTGTCAAACCATTTTCAACATTCTGGCCGCTTTCGGTGCGAATCCATCGGTCCCATTCTTGGCTTGTCCTTTGGCAACAAGTGATCTGGGAAAAATGTGATAAATTTAATTCAAAGTGGACTAGTGATAGTATAGGAGCCAACCGGTACTCGTTATGCTTGTCAACCCAAATTTGCCTGAGTTCATCCGTCATCCCATTATCAAGATCGCAGTGCGTCACTGAAATATGAAGTACGAGGGATAGCTGAAAAGTAGAGTACAGGTAAGTAACAGCAACTTATTTTCTCAGGTGGTAACCAATACTGAGGTTTTATTGGTATAACGCCTGGGACGCAGAGAGCTTCTTCTTGGCTACATCCGCATCCCGCACATTTACAGTCGGCATCCGTTCTACATGGTTCTCCTATCTCGTATATCATAGATCCGAGAAAATTTCCTCTGAAACCGTTGACCGAACCGTTTCGGTAAACGAAGTTGCGGAAAAGATACTGTTTTTGAGTGCACTAACGAGACCCGGAAAAAGGTGGATGGAGGTGGGTGGAGGAGTGGAGCTTAAATACTATTGGTGGGCGGAGGCATGTTCAAAGTGGGCGGAGTTATCACGAAAATTCATAACTCGGTTCCAAGAAGCCCGGGAGACCGGGAAAAAGGTGCATGGGGGTGAAAGTAGTGGAGCTAGAATACCATTGGTGGGCGGAGTTACCCAGGAAAATTCATAACTTGGTTCCAAGAAGTCCTGGAGAACGGGAAAAAAGTGGATATAGGTCAGCAAAGAAAGAGAAGTTAACTGCTACGGTTGGGTGGAGCGTGCGCCAATGTGGGCGGAGTTTGCGCCGAAATTGTAATTCGGCTCCAAGAAGTCCCGGAGGCAGGGAAAAAGGTAGAGGTCGGCGAAAGGAAGGGGGCCAAATGCTATTGGGCGGGCACGCACCGAAGTAGGCGGAGTTTGCCACGAGATTTATTGTCCGGAAGCAGTCCGGAGACCGGGAAAAAGAGGATAATGGTTGACGAAGAAAAAGGTTGAAAGCCGTCGATGATGGAGCGGATAGAATTTAGCTGAGAATTCAGATATTCGTGGTGTATCAAGCCAAATTTGAAAATTTTCGTCGCACCATCAAAATTCGCCGCAGATCTGTGTTGCGCGCGCAATGCGTGCGGCGCCAACTGGTTGGTAATTAATAATAATGACGCAATACTAAGTTCAGTGAATGTAACGAACACAACCCTATCAAGGGCACGTAGCAAAATCGAAAGACATCGAATAATGAGGAAAAAGCGAAATTTCTTAGAAATACTGCAGTGGACCTCAAAAACAACTTTATGTTGATTATTTCGATCTAAACACACATACTGTCATCCCTAAGGTTCCGTATCTACTTCTCTAACTACTCTACATCTTCAACATTTATGAAACCAAAGTAACGGAATAAAATTTATGACCCTCAAAGTCAATGTTCCGGTTATGGAATGAATACAGGAAACTTTTAAAAGAATCAGGCGTGCGCGAAAAAAATGAGTGTAATGGGTGCGGGGGATATATATCCCGCATGGTCCGACATGGCCTGCAATGCGCGGGATATATATCCCCGCGTTGTCGTCAATGACAGTACACTGGCTATTGTTTTTGTTTTGACATAATATTATTGAAGACGACTCAATCAGTATTGGAGATAAGCATCAAGATATGTGGATTCTCGTTCACAGGGCCAGCAGGTACGCACGTGCCAGCACATGAGGACCCACATCTCGCTGGATTCCTCTTTAGGAAAATGCTTTTTGTGAGGAATAATGTCAGAATAAGTAACAAAAGGAAAAGTAAACATAGGTTAGAGAGTTAGAGCAGAAAGGTTGTCCACATACATTTGATACAAAGAAAAAATTCCATCAAAAATAATTTGCTAAACTAGAACAAAATTTTTTGCCTAAGCTGTCACTGTAAGTTATCGACTACGAGGATTTGAATATTTAAGGTTTGATGGAGAAAACCTCTTCAGGTGACTGAGCTGAGAACCGATATTAGGGTGTCCACATACTTTTGGTACGCACTGTATAAGCGTATATCCTACTCGAGAGTAGCGATATAAGGATTAAATACAAAGCACCATAAAACAGAACTTGGATATAAGTAGAACTTTCCCGCCGGGAAACCGAATTGAGCACGGGAGCGTTGTGCGTTCGCATTGGCGCGCACAATCTTCCCCTAGACCCAGCGCGTATAGACCGAAATCGGATGCTAATCTAAAAAATAGTATACATTCTGTTCAGGCGTCAATATTTTCTCAATTCAAAGTGATTGGTAAAAAAGATCAGATCCCTAGTTCCGGAACAGTCTTTGAGTTTTTTTCAAAGACGATTAGTATGGGATAGAGAATCCGAGATCCACAGAAATCGCTCTCTTCTTTGAATGTCTTGGAATTTTCTTCAAAGTGAGGAAAATGTTGCGAAAATAGGGTAAGCAAACCCTCGAAAGCACACATTGAATTTTTTTCTTCCTCGATGGTACCTAATTCTCTTGGCAAAACTTTTTCTTCAAAAAATCTCCGTTGGACAATTTGTCAGATCCGGTTCTTTGCTTCAATGACTATACGCTTTTTCTTAACAGGATGAACTTTTGCATTTTGGTCCCCTTGATAAACTAGAAAGTAAGAGCTTTCTAACGAATACTTGAGCTCTTTTCAAAACTGATGGGGTCAAAAAATCGCCCCGCTGAACCGTTTTGGGGAAATCGCGGACCAATTTTTGGCAGAGCGCTGGTTTTTTGGCTTTGAACTGTTTATGGCTTCTGGAATTGATACTTTTTGGTCAATTCTTCTCTACAGAGAATAAACTATGAATGTGGTGGCTCTAAGAATACTTCATTTGCTGCCTCCTGAAGCATTGACTCGTTCGAAACATCCCCCGTGTGGCCAATGTTTTTCATATAATATCGGGCCACGTCTACACACAAGAAGTTTATTCAACCTTCAACAATTACACCTCTTTTTGAGCTCAATTTTTATCGAGGATACTAAAAGGGCGTCGCGCAAAGCTTTTTGCTTCATGATAGATACTGAACCTTTCATGAAATTGTGAAAAGTTGAATACTGACCTAAGTTAGAAGTAAGTTTCCACAAAGTTTCCTTGTAATCCTAGTATCACTGCTAGAGGTCATTTTTTATCTAACTTAGGTCCAGTTTGAAACATTGGATCTCCTCGAGAGCATATTTGTGTGCGTGAACAGTCAAATATGGACACTTCCGCAGTAGACTCTTCTGCTTTGAGGTGCGCCATGCACTCGTTAGTGGTTAATAGTTGGAGAAGCCCTTGAAAGTTATGCCCTCCATCTACGTATTGAGACGTTGACCTTTGCGAATACGACCCCCCTTCATCGTTGCAACATACGCCGCCTGTTGGACTTTGTCCACCGACGAGTTGACTCACGCACTACCCGCGCCGGACACACACCTTCTCCCTTGCAACTCTCGCGCTGTTTCATCGTTTTCCGATTTTCAGATTCTCTCCCTTGCTTGGTGATACATTCCGATTTATAACGTGAATTTCTGAGGGTCACCTTTGTAATCGCTGAATCCGTATCTGAACTCAAGTCCTTTTTTTTCAAACATTAAATTGCGCAGCTGTATAACATTTCCTTACTCGCTCCCCGGATTTTCGGGGCTTTTTCCAAGAGAAGAAGGCATGATATCAAATTCGAGTGTAGAGCCTCTGGGAGCCACTTTTCATTTCCAATCAAATTCTGGCCTATCAGTTTTTTTGTCTTTCATTTTCAATCAAAGTTCTGCCCTACTCCTATGAGACTCAATTCTAAAATGCGAATGCGATAGCAGATGTCATAGCGCGAACGTTTCCAAGAGTGGAATGGATGAGGTACAGGTAGGCTTTCTACGAAATCTTCTAGAGATTATAAATCAGAAGCCTAGGACGTATATGATTTCTACCAGATCAGTGCCGTCTAGATAGTATCGGCTTGTGGAAGGCCCAGTAGGTATTTGGAAGCTGCTGTGACACTTAATGGGAAGAGAATGCTTCGGGTATATAAAATGGTTCTTGGATCAACGCTGCACAGTTTTCCCTTTGTGTACATATAAATAAGAAGATAATTACCAATCAGGCAGCACCAGTGGGTTGCATTGCTGGAAACCCCTTATCATAATGAGTAGTAACCTTTTATGTACATATAAATAAGAAGATAATTACCAATCAGGCAGCACCAGTGGGTTGCATTGCTGGAAACCCCTTATCATAATGAGTCGTAACCCTAATGACAGATTCTTCGTGATCGCTGATTTTGTTGAGATATCGAGTTTTCATCTCATGCTTTCTTCATTCCTTCGAACAGCTACTATTATACTTGGAAGGGTTGCTTCAAAGTGGCATACGGTAGTTCAGCTACATGCCCATTACCATTTGCATATTACTGCCCAAAATCCCGCCTTGGCAAAATGGGCTCGTCAAAATTTTGACATGTTCGGGCACTCGCTTTGATGCACTCATGCATTTTCGCAAGGAACTACCGAAGAAAGGGTCATCGTGGCTGCGCCATGCACTCGCCCCTCCTCAAAGAGCCAGCTGTATTTTTGTCCTGTGCATTGACCAGGTTGGGTAGTCAGTGTTCTTTACTGTGGTTTCTTTTAGTAGAATAGCATGGTTCTTACCAACTAATTGCCTCCAGGGTAAGGCTGAGTTGACATCTGGACAGCTACAGTACCCGAAAAACAGCGCGGCGCTTTTGATCCTTTCGTCAAGTTTGCATATGCACTTAAAGTTGCGTATTATTGGTAATATTTATTGGACGGGTTTCCGCGCCTCGTCTAACCTGAACAATGCTGCTCCTCAATCCCAGAGTTGCTGCCATACAATATTTATTCAAATTCCACTCCTATAATTTCTCGACTGCGAAATTGTATTTTTCATTGGTATTAATTTTGTAAAACGACTTGGTCAATACATTTTACGTGTCACTGTAGGTGCTATTTTTTCAGTTACTATTAAGAAGAGTAATTCAGCATGGTTTGGTCAGATATTTCGCTCGAAGCATTTTATTGATACACTGTCTAGCTCCAACAGCTCCCGCAACAAAATCAAGCACCGTCACGAAAAACTAGTATTGGTGTTGAGCGATGTTGGCAGTTTGAGGCCGTACGGCGGTATCGATCGTGCGATTGATAGCGGAGAAGATCTCCGCTGCGACTGCTGATGGTACTTTCTGTTTGCACTTAGGAACCAGTACTCCACGTCATTTCAAAGTTCTCACTTTCATTGTCGGAAACTGCATCATCACATTTTTCCGATATTTACGGATTTTTTTGCCTTTTTTGCTTTATCTTTTATACTTTTACGTGATATACTCGTTTACAACTGTGTAGAACTATACACAAATCGGCGCATTCTTTACGTCCTCTCCTGATAAAATCGATAATGTTTTCTGCTATATTACTCTATTTTTTAAAATTTTTCAATTGATGACCTTTCATTTCTCTTATTATTGACTTGGTTTGATTATTTTTGTGCAAGTTGCTTCCGAAAGTTCAGCAAGGCTTTGAATTTTTCTTAAAATCACTCTAATAAGTGACTCTTCAATACAAAACCTAAGAATCTTCTATACAAGCCTACCGTATACCCCTCAAACATTTCATGGCGCCACCCTTTTCTTGAAGAAGAAGAAACTATCTTATAAGGTGAGCATATAAGACTAGCTCTCAATGCACTATACAAGAATTGGAAATCAACTAAGCACCCTCTGTTTCAAAAAACCAGAAGCGCGTCGAGTGCAGACCACACACCACAAGTGACAACGGCCTCCAAGTAAATTTGGTAACTAGTGATTCACAGTAATAGCTGACAGCTGGTAATGAGGGTTGTAATTAGTGACAACTGATAGAATACATCTGCAACATACTAATCTTTCACTGAGAGGAAATATCGGCATTTTGTGAAGGCAGTCGTCGGTAGTGGTGTGTGGTCTGCACTCGACGCGCTTCTGCTTTTCTGAAACGGTTAATAGCTTCGCTTTGATTTGTTTTGTCTCCCTGTTTTTTTAAACTTATCGTAGTAGTGGATGAAGAAAAAACATTTGACGATGATCAACTTCCTCTTTAGGAATGCGCCATGCATTCTTTTTTTTTAATATCGTAGTAGCATCGAGATATGACTTATCCATCCTCTGACACTTGGCCGGTTTCAGGAGTATAGAAGGTTTCGATGACACCCCTCATTTCAGCTCCGAAAATTGTGTATGGTTAGAAGCGTTATTTGTCAGTAGATCACTTTTTCTTCCAACAAAATTGAACCCAACACTTTGTGGCTGGTCAAGTCAGCAAGCGCTGTGCATGTCATCACCCAAAGCTCTTTCAAACCATTTTATGGCTTTGTTTGAGAGCAGACAACTTAGCTCCTTCTTCATTTTGGAATCCCCCTGCAATCTTCCAACACTCTGGACTATGCCTGCAATTTGCCTGCCTGAATTTCCTCGTTGTCGTTCCTCTTTTGCGCGGCGTAGATTTCCGCTGCTGTTGCACAACTTTGGTCTTGTATTCTTGAATAGCATAACTCATTTCCCGTCGACCAACTATGCAGGGCAAAGCGGCAGAAGAGAGCAATGTTCCTCGGAAAATAACATAAAGAAAACAATCAAAATAAGAAAAGGCAGAGGGTAAAATCAGCTCGGTGGGGCCAAGTTCTTCCATATGATCATCGCTACGCTTCGAAGTCATCGTATAAACGCAATACGCACGTAATGCCTCTGCGGTTTTGAATGAATTTTGGATGCATGGCTTACACCAGTTGCACTTTTGATTCATAACAACTCAACTTCTGATTATTCGACTTAATTAGTTAATACGTTGAAGGGTAGCACGTGACTGCGGTTTCACACTGAATATATATCTCTGCCAGCATGTAAAGGAATCGCTCATGGGAGACTGTGCATCTCTGATCCAACATGAATACCTCATTTGTGCTCACCAGAGACAACATGCAAACTTTCACGCAAGAAAACATTCAAGAAACTAAGCTTGCGAAGAGCAACCTACGAAAACCACACTCTGCGGACGGTCGGAGGTATGTCGGGCGGAGCCAAAAGGCGCATGGAAAGAAGTGCACCTTAGAGCCCCACACATCAGGCGACGCATTGAAAGAAACGGGCAAAATGTTCAAATGCGTAGAATAGAGACAAGACTATCGGTAGAATACACGCAGTGGAAGAGTGAAAGGTTTCGGCAAAGGTAAAAAGGGTAAAAAGTGCAGTGGTGGCACTCCAAGAAGTGGAATCATTTGCCGCCAGATTTGTGACAGATCTACTGCGGGAGTTTGAATGCGTAACATTATTTTTGGGTCTTGCTTATCAAAACAAACTCAGTTTTTTGTTTTTTTCGATCTTATCGTGGAGTATGGCTCTCGAGCGGACGATTCATGAACGGCATAGAATAGTGCTGCTTGCGTTGGCGATTCTTCTGATGAAGGTAAACAATATTGCATGAAGAAAACACCCAAAATAGAAAGGTTTGCTTCTTCTGCCCTTACAAACCGTTTCTTCTCTATCTGTTGATCCCGTGCCTTTGGAAGTGCGCTGCCCAGTCCCAGTGCTAATCACTCTGTGCCTTCAAAACAGCTCCTTCATCCTCCCAAAAACGGGAGAATCCTAGAATACTGTACATGGACGAGTGAGACTCCATATCTTTTCTAGGAAAAGGAATATCGTCGAAACGGAGAGAACGTAATGGCGGTTCCCAGAACTGCATTTTTCCAATTAAACCTTTCACCAGCCCTGTTTTTCAACTGCTAAGCGCCAAAGGACGAGTGGTAATAATGAGTGCCCATGAAGCAAATCTTTAGGCACGCAGTAGCCGTCAAAGAAGTGAAGCGATATTTCATGCTTGCAGTACATAGCTGGTGTGGTTCGAATAAGCGCTATGATATCTACCTAAGCGCAGGGGACGGTGTCTAGGCAAGGTGAATGGGGAAGCCCCAGCACCAATGCGTCTTGGAACAGTGCAAACGGTGAAATCGTTTTATTTATGGACCATGCAGCTTCGCTGTTCCATCTTCCTGGTGCACTACTAAAATTGCAATCCTTTGAAAATACGCTGTAATGGTTCTGTGAGGTCATCAATAGCCATTCAACTAGAGACTCAAATATCCGCTTCTAAACAAGATACTTTGAAAAATAAATACCTAGTTAAATTACGTAGAGTACTTAGACGACACCGTCCCTCAGCGCGGCGGTTGGCCTTGCGCTGGTCCCAACTTCTTTTCCATTGTCCTCGATCCCGGGCTAAGGCTGTCGCACTGTTGTGGTACCGTACAAAAAAGAAAAAGGAAAAGGACTCTGGGTCATAGATGTTGTTTCGATGAGCAAGGGAATCTGCCCATCGTAAAGGAGGACGGCCTTGCGGCCGTTTCTTCTCGCGGGGTACCATTGCACAGTAGCCGAACTCCATCCTCCGTCATCTCCTCAGCAGGTGTCCTGCGAATCTGTGCTTCGCTTCATCGACGTGAAGAACAATATCTGAAAATAGATTCTTCTGCCCTTTGATCTTTTCCATGGGAGCTTTTTCCACTGCAGAATTCATTAAAATTTCCCTTGGCACCCTCCGCGTCTTTACCAACAATTTATTCTTGACGCCCCTTCACTAGGTTGTAAAACAGCTCATTCTTTTGACGAGCTCTGTGAATCCTCGAAGCGCTTCTTTTTTCTGCTGCCCAACCTTCTCGTATACCTCACGTAGATGTACGGTCCATGGCGCTGCCGACTGGGGTCACTTCCTGGATTACTAGCTGCTGCATTTACCAAGCCATTCACTTCCGGTACTTGGAAACCGAACAGGGTCAACCGTCTGTTCGAACTGTTCGAACGAAGGGGTCGCATTTTGGTCGGAAGGGGGTCGCAATTTCGAGGACTGCCAGCCACAGGCGCGTGCGTGGCGTATCCGAGGGCAAGAATTGTTTGTGCAGACCGCATTAGATTCGATTAATTATGCACAGAGAGACAGTTTTAGGCAAATTACGGTGTTTTCCTTGAGGAATAGAGAACAGTTGAATGCATCTCCATGAAAGGTTTGACTTCTTGTGGCTGAAATTGAACTTCTTCGGGAACCTACTTTTCTACGGACGGTCTTTCCACAAAATCGTGAAACACATAAGAAAGAAGAAACCTCGCGGTCTTCAAAAATGTCTTCGCCTCTCCCAACAAGCTCTTTGAAGGAAGTTATTATTGCTGAAAGCTCAAAAACTCGCATGTGCTGCTCAAAAACCTATGGGAACAAAATGTTCGAACGTGTGATTTTCTCGAAAAATGAACTTTGAAAAACGGTTTAGGGCTTGTTAGAAAGAGCAAATCCTGCTCTTTCACCCCATGGAAAGAGGGAAACACAGCAATCAAAATGAAGTGAGTTATGCTCGTTGAAAGCCCAAAAACTCGCGATTTCAAAGAATGTGTTCGGCAAAACCGCCCGAAATGTTCGAACGTGGGATTTTCTCGAAAAATGAACTTTGAAAAATGGTTTAGGGCTTATTAGAAAGAGCAAAACCTGCTCTTTCACCCCATGGAAAGAGGGCATCACAGAAATGAAAATGAAGTGAGTTATGGTCGCTGAAAGCCCAAAAACTCGCTTTTGCACGGAAACTGTTCGAACGGGGCAAATTTTTGAAAAAGGGGACAATCACTTAACTTTTTATAATCTTTTGTTAGAGAAATATTTGAAGTTTCTAAAACTTTTCACAAATTTCCAAGATGTCGCATACGAAAGATTTTATGAGCTCTCAAAGTTGGAGGTGCGCCTTCTCAGAATTTTGGGTTTTCCGCTTCTGACAGAAATACTTTTGGGAGAGTTAGGTCATCCTTGCAATTTTCTGTAAAGCCACCTCAGGCACAGTTTAAACCTACCTCAATAAGTGAAACAAATACGTCTCAAGAAAGTTACACTCTCCTAAAACTTTTTCTTCGCCGCGTCCCAGTTTTCCAGCGTCCGGGTGATACCTGCCGCGCTCCAAGGTTGACGCCGCAACGCAAACGCTTTCTGCGGCGGTTTCTGACGCAATCATGTCAGTCCTACTCTTCTTTAATCCTTCCTCTTTTTTCAGCTGTTTGAGCAGAAGTTCGTCAGTCTTCATGTTACTTGTTGGATATCCCTCCATTTGGTCTTACACATTTCGCTTTCATCCTCATTTTGGCGTGATTGTGAGCGAACAAAAATTTTGATCTCGCGAGGCTAACCATAAAAAATAGCTTTCATTAGCCAGTGCCCTGTGATTCTTGCTCCTTTGGGGCTCATCTTAGGAGATGCATTGATGGAGAACGTAACTCTCTTTGATTTACTCCCTTGAACTGCTCTTGTGATTCTTTCGGAAGCATGAAGTTTGAAGTTTTGGGCAACATGAAAAAAATATTGAATTTTTTTCAGAAATTCAATGATTTTTTGAAAACAATTCAATTCAAATTTCAGTGAAGATCTCAATATTCAAATGTTCTGTTCATATTTCATGGAAGTTCATTGTCCATTTGAAAACAATGAACTTACGAACTTACGAACACAACATTTGAATATTGAATTCTTTACTGAACATTTGAATTGAATTTTTTTCAAAAAATCATTGAATTTTTGAAAAAAATTCAATGATTTTTTGAAAAGAATTCAATTCAAATGCCAGTGAAGAATTCAATATTCAAATGTTTTGTTCTATGTCATGGAAGTTCATTGTCTTTAAAAGGTTTTAGTTCACTGTCTTTGAAGTAAAATGAGTGAAATAAATATTTCACTTAACATTTAGTCAGCACATTCGGCACTTCCATTACCTAAGAGGGGGTCGCAACTGGACCCCCTTGAGATAAGGGGGTGACCCCCTTGAGAAAAGGGGGTCGCAAAAACCCTGAAAATGTTCGAACGTGACGGTTGACCCTGCCGAAGGTATGCACAATACGGGTCGCATCTGCGCTCGGGGGGGCGGGTGTGTGGCCAAACCCCAGTGGTTGCCACTACGATTCTGAATAGATTAAGAATGCGAACCGCCTCCAGAAAAGGGACCAATTGACTTTGAGTATTCGATATCATTTTTTTCCTTGTGTTGTCTGTTTTCCAATTTTATTTCTGTAATCTAAGAATCTCTCGACGTTTAATCTGATTATTGCTTTGATTTTTTCTATGCTCAAACAATTTTGTACTTAATGTGAGAAGAAGAGAAAGACGAAAATAAATCTCAACCAGAACTTACTATTGCAGCTGAAGCCAGATCTTTACAGCAATGTGTTGTCCGCCTCTTCTTTCTCTCAGATTTTACATCAACCTAGCATTTTCATGAAATAAATAAGTGATTGAATAAATAAATAGAGAAATAAATAAAACTACCAACATGTCAGGGCAATGATGGTCGAATAGCTTTGTGATCGTGGTTTTTGCACTGTACGAATACGGGTAATTCCTTTACTTCTGTGTCAACATAAGATTGAGGGAAAGCATCGGGAACGTCAAAAGTTAAATCTGTTTGCTTTTTGCCGCTAAACGAGTTTTGTCGAGAGAAGAGCTCTATTTCTCGCCTTTTTCATAGCCATCCTTTTCGTTTCATTTGCAAACTGCCCACTTCTGATATCCTAACTATACGATTTTTATTTATTTATTTATTTATTACGTTGCATAAGGCAATCGTGGGAAATACAATCGTAATAAATCACTCATGATACAATTAAAACTCATCAGCATCTCAATTGAATGACAAAGGAAAATTCATCACATCACAAAGGGAGGATCAGGAAGAAAGTCAATTTCATCGTATAACTTCAGAAGAATTAATGTTCCATGGATTGCGCGTGTCAGAATAATGCTGGAACAGAACAAACAGCTGGAGGTCATGTGGGCGAAACCCATATCCAAATAAGAACATGCTCGGCACAATTTTGATGGGCGGAGTTCTCTGCAGAGCGAGGCGCTGAAAGTAACTGATGCTCTGTAGCTCAGTAAGCCGTTCGCTAGCTGACATTTGTACTTCTGAAATGCTTCGATTAACATCGACGTTCACTCAAAGTGGGCAACTCTACTTTTGAAGTATGTGCTTAGAAAGGATAGGCAGGTGCATGCGATGAATGGTGGACTCCACCAGGGTCAACCCTATGTTGCTACAAGTAGCAACGGGGGGTCGTATTTTGATGAGTTTGTAGAGGGGGGTCGTACTTGCTTCGGTTGTAAGAAGTTGCATGTGATGAGTGGGGAGCGGCGCGGGAGAAAATTTGCCGTTTCAGCGCGCGTATATACCCCCGCTCGAACGTATTTTTGGGGGTAAAATTGGTCGGAAAGGTGGGCGATCAAAGTCCCCTTGGGGAAGGGGTCCGTAAAAAATTTTTGCGAGAAGTAGCACAAGGACCGACCCTGCATCCTACAGCAGAATTTACAACAGGTAAAAAGCAGATGAGCTAAGAAGCACTACAGAATCGCACCGCTCTGAAACCGCTCCGCCCCTGTTGTACCTTTCAAAGCCTGATGTAATATCACAGGTGTTCGATTTTTATTTTGGAAGTGCATTTCGCTGAGCGGCTGTATCTTGTGATCATATGGCGTTTTATATTTATTTTATCGTGGCGCGCTCGCTCGAACTGCCAGCATCTGAGCCGTAAACTAATCCAAAGTCAACTAGCAGCGTGGACGTCCCAGTTCTCGGGTTTCCGACGAAATTCTTCAGGTTTTCTACACTGTCGACTTCTTGCACCTCTTGTTTCGTATTTGATCAAAATCGAATCATCGCGATCGCTGTCTTTGTTCCGCTTTATAAGGCTATCAGCCCTTTAGTCAGGCTAGTATTGAGGGAAATTTTCCTATTTGGACCAAATTTTGCAGATCGATTGGCTTTGATCATCCTCTCCCTGAGATGCGTTATGCATTCGGCTTCCATTTTATGTTTTGATAGCCCCACATCGAGGGACACTCAAGGATAGATGTCTCAATGACGGCCGGCATTCAGCTCACTGACGACCGTGTTTGTGGGGTATGGGCCTCCAAGGAAGCGCATTTATATGGTTTGCGTTCTGGCTCAGTAACTTCTACAACTTCCAAAAAGAGCTTTTGTGAAATTTTCAATTTTGGCATTCTCTGCACAACTATTCCTTTCTAGATAAGCACAAATAAACAATAAATAAATAGCTCTTTGAATTAATAAATAAGTTTGACACGTTGACGATCGTGTGACATGATGCCACACTTACACACGAAGTAGACTAGCTGCGCTTGGTTTATTTGGTGTTTTTCTGTATTCCAAAACGAACCATATATATTATTGGATCCCAGAAACCATTTGCTTACTAATAATAGTGAAGTCATTGAAGGATCGGTGACCTGATGATAAAACATGGAAAAAGATGCCGCCATACACGCACAACGGCGGTCGTCAATGAGTTAACAAATAAGTAATTCGAAATAAAGAATTTGTATAAGTAAAGGACAAACAAATTATTTTTTTTGAATAGATAATAATTAAACACACGCAAGCGGACTGCGGCGTTGAAACAGTGGTTAACAAACAAAGCAGCTCAAAATTATTCTTTTCCAGTTCTTTGGGAATGTTTTTTATTTCCAATGTTTAGTCTATAGTTCTCTGTTGAGATTTCTTCCATTCTTATATTTTAAAATCAAATGCTGGATCCAAAGATTGTGTCCCGAGGACTGTACTTCGCACTTTGCACATCGTCTTTTTACTGGAAAACTTCATGGCTAGTAGAGGAGGTTCATGGAAGAAAAACTGTGGATTTATGGCTCCTCCGGAATGCGTGAGATTCTCGATTATTTACCCTTCTGATGAATTCTGCTGACGCACAGTCGGTGATGCCATTCGCAAATGCAATATTTCACTTCATTCTTTTGAGACACAAAAATTCTCTGTCATTAAAGGAATCTTCCACGGACCATGGACCAGTGGGCGGGACCGGAAGTGGTTTTGCGACGAAATGCATGGTAGGTACGGATCCACGTTCATGGGAAGGTTTGAAGTGAATCCTGTTCACGTTCGTGCGTTCGACACGTGGATCCGTACCTACCATGCATTTCGTCACAAAAACTTCCGGTCCCGCCCACTGGTCCATGGTCCGTGGAAGATTCCTTTAATGCATGAATATTGTACGACGCTCAGCGACTGGACAAAGGCAGGGGTAAAAGAAAGTACTATGGGTTTGAAAGATACGTGAAATGGACGAAAACGAATGGGCCCACAAGATAACGACATGGATTCCACGCGATTACGTGAAAGAAGGGGACGAGGACATCATTACACTCGTTGACGCGTTGACCTGACGACGAATGTTGGGCAGAACTGGTGAATAAAGAATTCAGACAAGCTACGATACGGCATTCAAATATGAATTGATTCCGTAATAAAACTTAGTGAACTTAGTAATGTACGAATTTACGAGCACGTATTTCTCTGCACTCTCTTCCATTTCTCCAGTTGTCCCTCCTTACTACGATAATCGCTCGCTTTCTGGGAATTAGCAGTCATTGTACGAAGGGCATACCGCGGTTCCCTGGCGAAACGTCACATGCCGCATCAAGGTTTCCCTCTCATCAAACGTCACTTTTTCGCTTTCCGATCGGTCCAGGGTTAGCCGCTCTGCTTTCACACTCAGCCACTGAGCTGAACGCTCCTGAGTTCACGTGCGGGGCATTTCATCAATATCTGAGGCTCATGGCATTTCATTCCCTTTCTAAGCGATATTTTACGACGTTTCTCCACTGGGCCATTTCGAGAGGAAAAACCAGCCACGAAGCCAGCGCGCTCGGCAGTGCTAACCACACGCTTACATTAGCGGCCTTTTTTGGAGTCATCTGCCTTCATGTGCCCTTACGTTTCACTTCATAAACCTTTCAGCTCTTCTCGTCTGCGACTTCATCTCAAAATCTTTTCACCTTCTTTTCCTTCGAGATGTACAGATTTTGGCGTAACTTTTTCAGCAAACATTACAAATTCTCGATTTTTCATAATGAGACCTTCGCAATTACTCTTTCTCAACTGATCACACTTCGGCTTTTGAAGAGAGCCAGTGGAAGAGATTGTCGAAATACCGTTTTTTCCACATGCCATTGATGTCAGTGAGCTTTTTTTTTTACCATTGTTAGCACCACTCAAGGGGCATTAGCCTATGGTGGCTGACCTATCTGCGCAATTGAGAATAGGTGTTAAGGAAATATAGGTGAAAGAGTATGATAAGAAAAGGATTGGTAGGAGTTCACAGAGATTCTCTGATTGGCCTTTGCCGCAGTGGCTTCGGTTTGCCAACAGAATACCAATTCATATGTCAATTATGTGGCTGGACCCTTTTTTACTCATCCCTCTCTTGAAATTTATTTAAACCCATTCGCGACCGCGCAGGATTGCGCAATAGCAGCAGCGTCAGAAGATTTTTCTTCAATAAAATCCGAGTGAAGGGAGATTTCCTCTGCCCAGGGCTGGCGTAGATGAGCGAGGGTATGAAGATTCTTTCCATGGAAGAAAACTTTCCAAATTCCATTTCAAGCCCTGCAGCCACAGTAATACCATTGTCCCGAGTGAGAGCTTTGTCAGCCACCGGGCTGACATTGTCACGAATGGGCTTAAAATAGATGTGATGTAGTGGTAAGTGACATAACATATTACATTTACATATTACATTACACATGCAAAGTTGATCAGTCAGAACTTGGGTCGAATTCCGCAAGACCAGAAGCCCCGATACATGGGATAATTCTTTTCTTCATTCTCCCTAGCGTTAGTCCCGCGCAGTCGCAGGGTCCGCCGCTGTCTTTGTCAGTCGTCGCCACTTTGTCCTGTCCAGCGGCATCTCTGCTGTGGCCATGACTTCACCTAGGTCCTTCCTGATCACGTCCTCTCCACTTTTTTTGGGGCTCCTCGCGGTCGCTTGCCTTGCGCTCCGAAGTCCATCGCCTTCCTTATCGGGTGGTCCATCACCTGAGCTAACTAACTCACGGCAAATTCATCTGCAGGGGCAAACGATAACTTCACATCGCTGCCCTCCACAAGATGTTATCCATGTAGCAAATGATCTGAATGGAATTAGAATGTCTGGCTGCATCCCAGAAAATTTTCGACCAATTTTGTCCTCATCTCTATTGAAAAATATAACAAACATATTATCAAATAGGTATATCTATCTTATCATCCAACTAACATATCCGCTTGCGTACAATATTTATCCGAAAAACCACTTTCACAGTTCGGAATCTCATAAAGTTGTTCCGATGTAAGACTTTCTCAATTAAAAAGCCCTTATGAGTTCCCCGAACTGGTAGGTGGCCAGTGTTTGCAGCCTTTATCCCGCTCTCAAGCTTCTTATAGGCCTAACGAGCAATTTATTCGAATCTGCGTCGAGGTGTAAACTGACAAAAATATTTCTGAAACTAACAATTTATTTTCAACAGTTTTAAAACCCAATCTCGATATCGATCATTACGTGCAGTTTTAAAAATGCCATGCAATAACATGAGAATCTCCTATTGTGTCATTCAAAACGTGATCGAAATTATCCCGTGTTCCATAACGGTTCAAGTGGAGTTCCATGTTCCACGTGTAGTTTCAAAAGGTCTGACACCCTCTTTCAACCGTCCATCCTAGGTACCCAGGACGTCCAAATGAATGACCCACATGCTAACTTTATACCTTAATCCGAGAGAAAATTTTTGGCTGTTTTCTTTCCGCACGGGTTTCTTCTGTTGATTTTTAAATTTCATTCACCTTATTTATTCACTATTACTCCACAAGTTTGTCTACTCCACTACTGGACTGTTTTTTCATTTGCCTTACACATATCTTTTAACTTGTTTAAACTATGCAATGAACACAAAATCCTATCAAACACAAGACTATGTAATCACCTTTACTCAACCATTTCTCTCCTACAATTAGCAATATTTGAAAGCACAAAAGCGAACAAAGAAGCAAAAAAGGCCCTACAAATTTTTGCGCTATCGCAAGCCGAGGGCTAAGCTTAGAAGGGCACAGGGACCTAGGGAAAATGGAGATTGCTTACACATTCTGGATTCTAGTACACCCCCCCCGCGCGTTAGGCTTACTCCCGTTCTCAGTAAAATGTGGATATTCCCTGTTAGCGCGTCCAATGGACTGCACACACAATGCCCGCCCGTTCTGCGGATGTCGCGTACTGATTTTTTTCCATGAGGCCGCAGAATGAGTAAGAAAGCCTGTTGTTTTCCAACCGACGATCGAACAAGTTCCTGATCGTTCATTTCATCTCAGCCGCAACCAAGCCTCACCCACCCATTCCATTTCAATACCTTGTACCTGACCCTTTCTAATATCAGAAATCACTCGGAACTTCCTACAACTGCTGGCCTCCGCTAGTATTCGAAAGGCCAACATCATTCAAAAATGCGCCCGGGGGCCCCTGATTTCTGCCGCAATGGAATGGTCTTCGGGTCATACAGTTGCCTCTGGGGAAACGGTTCGTACATTTTATTGACGCATGTAATCGTGAACCACAAAACCCATTTTCGTCGGCTGAACGGTTTTAGTAGTAATACCAAAAAAAGTGGTGAATACCCTTGATGGTTCAATCCCCCGCGGCGACTAAATTTTGCAATCAAGGTTGGCGGCCACTTGTTGGCTTCAAAATGGTCCTGACGATGAATTTGACATCTGATTTTGATATTTTTAGCGCGATTTGGCACCAAACCGTAGGCGCCAACCCAAATGCAAAATTTAGTCGCCACGGGGGATCGAACCCTTAACAGTACCTTATGCTTCTTTTTTGGTACTGCTATAACCGTTCAGCGAAACATGGTTTTGCGTTCCCTACATGCGTCCCTACAATATGCACAAAACCGTTTTGAAAAACCCTGAAAGACCTCCCAGTCAGTGGAATTTTAATGTGTGGCGTGTACTAAAAAAGTGTTGAACAATGCGGAACGTTCTATCCTTTATCCTTCTATTTCTTACTTATTTCAAAATTGTTTAGGAGCCACCTTATCTTCTCACATCTACATTTCGTAAATATGTATGATGACACGTGCCACACATAATTTTTTATCGCCTAACCCGCCCCGAGCACTAGTGCTTCTCACGTCGCAAGCAAGTAATGTTATATTTGAACTTGGATCGAGACATTGATACAAGCCTGGACTGACCTCCGTTCAACTAAGTCCGTTGTAGGATGAGACTGAATTGGAGTTGCTGCTTATGGGCACTTCCGAAAAAGTAAATACCCACTCACTCTACCTTTGTTATTCGTTTTTTATGATATTACAAGTACTCTTACCTGGTTAGTCGTTTTTTTAATATTCAAGTATTTGTTTTTCCCAAAACGAAAAGCATTGGCAGGAGAGCTCAGTTCAGAATAATGATCTCCTTTGCTTCCCACGATAAAATAGCAACACATTTGCAAAGAAGCCTTCATCTGCTCGAATTTTGCTTTTACTCGTATAAAGGAGATCGAAATGGTGCAAAGCCAGGGGGCGCACCTGTCGCTTGCACCATCCAAAGATCGGTACCGACCTGATCTCGCCCTCAGACTGCGTTCGAATATAGCTATCGAGGTCTCCACGCACAGCTTTTCACGCAGCTCGGCACTTCATCGTTGTTGGTTTTCCTTTTCAGATCTTTACGAGGTCGTTCAATAAATTTTAATGGCATACTTTTCGGGGGGCAATCGCCTTCCTGAAGCCCTCAAAGCCTAAAATGGTCGAGACAGTTTATGACTACCCGACCAAATGTCTGCAGTACCTTAGTAAAGTTTTCAAAGAATTGCCACATAATTGTGATGTAGACCACTACCAAAACACTGCCTGGTTTCCGATACCCTCAGGGACCAGTGACGAGTGTCAAGCGCACTGTTCTTGGAATGAAGAGTCCGTTCACTACCCGTCAGTTGTAAACATCAACTGCTCCTTAATCACTATGATGTACCACTAATCGTTTTAGTACAATATCATACAGAAGTTAGATGAATGGCGCACGCTGAACGCAATAAGAGATGGTTGGCATGGCGCCTTTCACATCTCCTTCTATTTCGTCCTTCACCGCAAGCCATGAACGCGCTTAAAGCTGTCATTAGGCAATCAAGTTTATTGACGGCCGTCGCCCGTTGTTCTCATTTCTATCGAGTTGTCGTCGAGTTGAAAGACCTCTTCTTCAATACCTTCTTCTTGTGCACCAGCGCTCCCTGAATGGCAGGGCTCTTCATCGGGACCAGGACTCACGAGAACGTTCCCGACGACATTCGATTTCTATGTACAGTCTTAGCCCAAGCAAGCCTGCCCCAAGCCCTGCTCGAGACTATTTTTCAGTGTTCTTGCATCAGAGTGCTTAACCCATTGCGGACCGTCGTTATAATTTCCTCCATAGGGGTTTGTCATCTTTTTCTTCGGTAGCCAATAATCTATC
>MU890762.1:0-15352 GCA_036418205.1 Ostertagia ostertagi
AACATGCAACATCCATGAGTATGAAATCGTTGAGCAAGCGGATATGTGAGAGTGAAGAACAATTTGCGAAGTTCAGGTGCGAAAAGACTGGACCAATAATTAGAGCTATGCGCGCGGTGATAAACGATCACTATCTACACATTGGGCTGTCTGCAGGCTACTCCCCGCCAGCGACTCTAAGGAGCACACTGCTGCATATAGTTGAGAAACAGGAGGAAAAGGCAACTAACCGTCTTGCCGCTTATCGTGTTTCGATTCAGGACCTCGTAGCAAGATTCATGATTTTTCTGCAAATTTTTGTCTCTCAGCTCGGTGACCGCTCCTTCAAGAGCCATTGTTTTAGTCGTTCATTTACCTGATTTCTTGGTTATCTTAAGCATCACGTGCCTAATTTTTTTGTCATCTTTGGGAAAAGGGGATCCAAAGGCTATATTTTGCTCAGATCTCGCCTGTTTACGGCTCAGCTCTTATTTTTATATCAGTTGTGGAAATGCAGAAGAGGTGATAAGGCGATTACAAATGGTGTGTATAAGCCTTCATTTTAGCCAACGATTTTCAAACTAGATTTTGTATGAGACAACGGGCCGTTTCAATTCTAATAGTCTTCGTTTTTCAGAGATTCGACGTTAGTCAAGTGGGAAGGGCGCACACGGTTGATAGCTTCTCGGCGGCCGAAAAATGCCAGCACCGATTTTTCTGCTTTCGAAAAAGAAAACATCGTCTCTCAAATTGAGAAGGTAACGAATATTTGTTTTATATCTGGTATTCGACGAATCCACGCAGTGGTGAACAAGGTCAAGCAAGTGTCGTTCTAGTAACCTTGTTGGGTTCAATCCCGGCCCACGTCCTCCACCATCCTTTTTTTCTTGAATGAACCCACTCTACACTGAAACTGCCTCCACTTCCCCTGGATTCTATGATTTTGCTACTTTCTCTTCCATAGCTTAGATGTCGGTCAGACTCTGCGATTGCATCGCGCGATGCAGTCGCTCTGCCTAGAGCGATTGGCATCGCTCCAAAGTGCGAGCGACGGGAGATTTACCCCGCCGACGACCGATACACACGGCGCCGCTCGGGTAAATCTCCCGTCGCTCGCACTTTGGAGCGATGCCAATCGCTCTAGGCAGAGCGACTGCATCGCGCGATGCCAATCGCAAAGTCTGACCGGCATCTTACTGACTACAACCGCGTTATTCCTATTCGCGTTAACCGTGTGTGTAAAGTGACCGTTTTCATGTGCTCAGGACTAGCCATGACAAATCGATATATAGGTAGGTAGCTTTTATAAGGCTCCGGCAAGGGGTACATGCCGTAGGCATGGATTTTGAGAGGAGCGCACCTTGCTTCTGTTCACCCTCCCCCCCGTCACCGTGGCCCTACTACGTTTCTTGTTATTACGTTCTTCTTTAATACAAGTATAATCTTCGCGCCGTAAATGCCATTGAGCTTCCTGTGACATTAAATTCAGGTGTGTTCTGATAAGCAGCGTCTGGTGAAACGGTCTCGCGTAAAAAAGTCCGATATCGAGCGGATTGGAGGTAATCCTGAGGTAGGTTACTTTATTTGATTGAAGTCGTGAATGCCTCAGTGATTAGGTGCTGTTCAGTTATTCAAATACTCGTCTGGAATAACTTGTATGGAGATGGTACCTTTTTTTTGTATGATTCGCGCGCATGGGCTAATTATCCTCAGTTGAAGTTAATTTTTCCCTTCTTTCTGGAATGCGCTACATAGTTGGTTTCTGAACGGAGTTTTGGTTTACTATGAGTGCTACTTCGGCCTATACAAATACATGCGAGGGCTAGCATAAGTGTCGTGAGAGGAACTGAGAAGTGAACTTACTTACCTTAAGGATGTGGGGTCACGATAATCCTATGGCGACGATGACGAAACTTGCGTAGTGGATTGTTACCGGTTCTTTAATTTCCAATTTTCATTCTGGAGCACCTCTTATCAAGCAGCCGCACCTTCTTATCTCATCGTATCATATCTTCCATGGGCTTACACTCGTCCAACAATTACTGCCTCACACCTTATCGATTGATAACGCGAGGGTAGCAAATCCAGCGTGGAAGCCAGCGTGATCGCTTCCTTTAATTACGAGACATATTTTGAAGGAAGCGATGGCGTTTGCTTTGAGGATGACCTGCATACTACTCGTTATCAACCGATAACAGCTGAGATAGATGTACTTGAATGTGTATAATCCCATAGAAGATACGATTCTTTGAGATAAGAAGATACTGCTTGGTATCAGGCGCTTTCCAGGATGAAAACTGGACGCAACGATCATATCAAATATGCTGCCGTTGCGACCACTTCCACTTCCATTCGGGATGAATAAGATAAGGTGGTGCTGCAATCGGAAGTAGAGTCTGCGCCTCATCACACCATTGATATTGCGCCCCTGCCCCTGAAGTGTTTACTGCGGCCTATTAGGTAGGTATCCTACTCAATCCACTATGTTGTCCACTCGTCCCCAAGCGGTTCACCGTGGCCACTTCCTGCAATGGACATGGTATCCTTGCATTTTATACTTGTTGCATACATTTTCAATTTTCATATTGAATGGCGGCTCGAGAATATAATTTTCAGGCTGAAGAGGATGAAGAAATTTACGACGATGATGATTTCTATCAGGTTCTCCTGAAAGAATTGATAAGCAAGAAATCAAACAATACTCAGGATCCAGTTGCAATGACAAGGTTTGACATACCCTTACCAGGAATGTCTTCGGGGCATGCCAATTTTTCAAAATGGTTTTTGCATGATATAGGGACACTTCCGTTAACATTAAATGTACGGTTCTTTTTCCTGAACAGCTCCCTGCCTGAGACCAAAGAAGTGTAAAGAATTTACTTCGGGAACTGTCGTATTTACTGCTTCTTAGTATCATATATCGTCCACCGCATGAGTAATAATTAAAGGGTTCCCGCTAACCGTAGACAAAATGGTGCGTTCGTCCGAGCTATGTGCTGATGAAAGTGTCATGGTTCCACAAGGCGTTTCACTGCGACGCTCTATTGCATATCCGATAAAGGATAAAGGATAAAGCATTTGCCGTTGATCAATCCCTTTTGGGATGCGGCACGCATTCTACTTCCATTTGTACATTCGTAGTGGCGTTTGAATGCGATGTGGCCTATACAATGACTTGCGGGGGCCAGCCGATGTACAAGTCAGTGTTTTTATCCTCCCAGACAAGTCTGGTACCAATTAACCGACCCCGGAGGGATGGAAGGCTTGGTTGGCCCGGGCGACTCACGACCCAGGATTTGATCCCCGGACCGCTCGCGTGGTAAGCGCGCCACTTGCCACTACACCACTTCCGCCCTGCAAATCCGATGCCTAGTGGATAACGTGATGGACTCTAATCGACTCGTAGCGGAACGAAGTTCAGTTCGGATTCCCTACGGGGTTCGGGCTTTTGCATTATTTACTGGCATCGTCATGAGTGCCAAATGGTACTGTTTTATGTTAGACTCCAGTATTCATAGTCAGGGTCACAAATAACCCCATTAAGGCGACTTTCTCCCTACAACTAGAGGAAGCACGTCGCGGTCCGAAATAGCGCCAAAAACGAATGCCATATTTATGATCAGGGCACTGAGCTGATCCCAACGCCTAAGTTTTGAGCAAGATCGAGATTTCAACTGGATTTCGAAAAATTGGACCGGCCGCAACCCCGAATGTGTCCCCGGACGGTATGGAGACGAACTCGTTGCGAAAAGTCACGGATATCTCTCAGTAATTAAATACGCAATGTACGCTGGAGAGGCCTCTTTCAAATTAGGTTAAGGATGGTCAGTGATACAAGAAAGAAGGAAAATCCATGAGAAACGGCCGGAACCGAGAAGGGTACCTCGCCTTTGTCCATCCTTGCCGTTGATCTCCGGCATTTGATTGGACTCGCATCGCGGCCCTTCTTCAACGCTAACGCTCTCTCGCTTTGTCGGTGGGACGTACCAACCAACGCACCAAAGCTGAAGCAATGCCTAGATCGCACGAGCGTCGAATCTTTGCCGTCCAATTGTGCGTAGATCTTCGGGAGGTCCGCCTCCCAAACAGGCAATTTCCGCTTCTTTGATTTTCTTTCGCATCGTTGTTCTCTTCTTTAACTCGAAAACAAAGGTTCTCTCTTCATAGGGCACTTCTCACACTACGTTGCGTCCTTTCAAGCCGATCTAGGTACGCCACGAGGCCTAGAGTGGCAGAGGCCTCGAAGTTTACCCTGCACTATTCGACGGGAGGAAAACCAAGCAAGCTAGTCATCGCGCGTGGTCTATCGGCCCATCGCAAGTTCGGGTGTCTGCCATTGTCCATTATTGAGCAGGATTTCTCATTTCTAGAGGATGATACCGAGGTGATCGCCTCCAGTTCATCGACCGTCAAGCCTGGCGCGAACATGTCCATGGTCCAATTATTCGAAATTCGGTCAAAATCTTATATTTCTAAAGCTTTCTATCTGGGTTATCTAGTTCTTCGTCTACGAAGTGACATTAGGTTTTTTGCGTGGACGTCATTTGGTGTTTCTGCGCGCCATTCCGGCGGCCGCCACTTGCTGTCGTGTCGAACGATCTTTCACCAGTTTCGTGGTCGAAAACTACTTGTAAGGATTTACCAAGTGGTTACTAATTTATGACATCCACTTGTGGCGTAACGCCCTTTTGCAGATTTTAAATTCGTCGCCACAAAATGACAAGAGTTTGTCACCACGAGGGAAAATCGACCACCAACCACTCATCACCTCTTTTTGGTATGGGGGAGGGCGTTTAAAAAAATTGAAAATTTTTGAAAAAATTGGTACGTTCTTAAAGACCTTCCTGGTTAGATAACCTGATCTTTTTTCTACTTTTCTGTTGTTTCCCACAGTCCTACCAAATTCTATTTTTATATTATAGACATTATATTGAAATGCAGAAATTGAAAAGCAAACGTGCTAGAAGAAAGGAGATAGACAACCGTGCTTCCAAAGATAGGAAAATCAAGCAAGTTTTCATTTTTCTTGCTTCCAGTGAAAGAAATGCGCAGGGTGCCTCAGTCGCTCATACTAGTGTTCTCATGATAACATATTACAGATATCTTCCTATCCCTAAGCTTGTGAATTTCCATCCAGCAATGCCAGAAATGGTAGAGTGGAGTCATGAAACACGGAACGAACTCTTTAAATCTTTATTTTCCTAATCTAATAATTGTTGTTCAGCTCGAGGTACTCTAGTGTTTTGTTGTTGTCTGTTGATGCTAGAGTTTACTGAATATACATTTTATTTCTCATCGCACCAATGACACATGGTTCTCTCTAACATATTATCCTAATTAGATTTATAGAACAATTTTTGGCGTAACTGGAAGAGAAACGAAGCAGGATAGTGGTTCCGAAATTGTTAACACACTAATCCACTTATCATAATACTGACAAGAAGAACTGATGGCAGCAATCTTCAATATATGTGCCTTTGAGGATGCACGGTACAGGAAAAAAGACAACTAATAACGGGAAGTGAAAGTCTCTGAATATATTACCACGATGTTACCTACTCTAACCGGCAACTATGAACGAAAATAAAAAAAAGAAAAGGAATCTGGACAAGGACAACGAGTAAACTATCGTCACAAACGCCCGTAGAGCAACCGTATCACATAAGGCTTGTACTGCTTATAAGTGGACTTCATATTCGACCTGCCAGTTCGTTTTTGTAAACATAAGAACACACCTAAAAGGTAAAGACTTAATGAAAATATGCAAATATCTTATCATCGTAAATCAGGGATAAAAAAACAATAAAAAAGTGGCATAATTATGGTGACAACCTGAACTTCAAGGAACGATGTTACGCAACAATAGGGTATTTTAAGTTTGCGAGACTTTGTACATATAAACCTATATCTTCGCTCTTTTATTTGGTGAATAGCTCCACTTCATCTCACTTCACTTCAGCGCCAGTGACCGATTCCTTTCACAGAATGATACAGAATCGGATTCAGAATGAAACAACAATGCGCTTTCCCTGACAAGATGAGAAAAAATAGCAGTAGTAGCGCCAATTAAATTAAATATTCTAGCTCAACAATGGCTGAATCTGATTGGGCGCTACTTCTCTCTCACTTTGGTTTTTGATGTGAGTGCAGAAAATTTCAGCCAAATATTTACGGTGCCCTAGCCCAATTTTGAGGAGTCTTCATGCCGACCACATTTCCGACTACATCCAAAAATTGTCTAGCCAAATCCCCCAGCTTCAATATAGCGGATTACGCATTGGAGTCGATAACGAAGTTGTAGACGTGCACACAACAAAGTTCGAATGGAGAGCTAAAACTCTTCAAAAAGTATGAGATAAATTCTGGAGGAGCCTAGGCCCGCAATGGTCGAATTCTGTGGGGTCTGTTTGGAGGGCTGTAATTGCTATCCCATTTCAGCCTTTCTGGTTCTGTCGCCATACCTCCCCATCTCTCGAAATATAGATAATAAAAATGTGAAATACTCACTTCCCCATTAAGCTTGCGATCGCATGTCGGCCAGAAGATGCAGGTATCGGGATCTGTCCAACAAAGCAATCCCAGAGCTATGAAGAATATTGCCGAACATATATGACAAGGCCTGAAAATTAAAAGGATTATTGTAGCTGAGTAAGAATTCCCTTATTCAATTGAACATACCTGCGTTCCAAAAAGAAAGCAATTATATAAAACCACATGAAAAATGCTTGCTCTACCAAAAACAGAGGATGCAGCCAGTGCTTCGGAATCAAGAGAACTGGAATCAGCCATTGCGCACAATACATTCTGAATGTCCTGAAACATTAACAGTTCATGAGCTGAAGACATCAGTAAAACTACCAGTAAATACAACGAAATACAAACTGCCAAGGACCACATTCCTTAAACAATACATCTTAAACAATAACTTCGAGATAGAATCTTCCGTCGAAGCACTTACAGAAGTTACTTAGGTCTTTCTGCCGAAAGCAAATGGATTTTAAATTCTACAAGTTGCTCAAAATTTGGCAACAGAGGGTGAGAGAGCAGGGAGGGATAGGTATTGATAGTTGCTCCGCCCATTGAGCGTCGCCTATTCGCCTACTCGCCTACAACGTTCTATGGGCGGAACAAACCAACCAATACCTATGTAGTCTTCCTAGCTTAATCGCCCAATCGCCTACTCGCCTAGTCACCTAATCGCTAATCTATTTCGTATATTTCATTAGCAACCGCTGATCACCCTAATCGCCTTAATCGCACGTACAGATCGCCAACTATGGAACGTTCCATAAAACGGGCGTCAGAGTCCGCGCCACGTGCGGACTCTGACACCAGCCGAAAGGAACCAGAAATGTGCGGGCAGAATGGGCATGCATTCAACGGAACCCAAATTATGCTATGGAGAGGACGCAACTCGGAGCTGCGATACACGCGCGGAGGAGAAGATTAGAAGGGCAGATTTCATCTATCATCGATAATAAGGTAAGCAACTACATTCACCAAAGCATGTATGATTAGGTAGACTAAACGCAATGGTCACTGGTTCAGAACATTTACCCACTTGATCCCAGGTGGTGTCAAACGATTAAAGAGAATCGGAAGCCTGACAGCCTGGTTTCTTTGTGAAAGCCGGAATAAATGGTATGAAGCAGTCCGTGGCAGTTGAGCGCAACCGGAGCGAAGTGATACGCAAAGTTGGGAACCAGATTGTTGAAACTACGAGCATGTGGATTCTCATGAACTACACTTGTCCAGACAAAACTTTACGGGTGTCAAGATGTCACGCTATGGCCGATGTCAGACTTTGCGAATCGCGCGATTCGCTACTAGCGATTCGCTAGCGTCCGCGGTCGCGTTGCGGTACCAGCCAATTGAGTGATTCACTGGCCGCGACGCGACCGCAGACGCTAGCGAATCGCGCGATTCGCAAAGTCTGACATCGGCCTTAGATACAGTGCTTCAGCATAACCATAAGTAATCGCTATATCCCAGGTGAACAACCAAGATGACCCTTGCAAGCTTTATGTCCTAATGCATCTTACTGCTTGTTATGGAACAGCTCAGACTGGGGTGGTGTCGTTTCTTTTGTTCTCTACGTAACTTATACTTCCTAGAATAAAACCGTCGATAGGAGCTACCCCTCAACTATTCTCAACGTACATATTAGTTTATTTTAGAGAGCACTATAAAGGTTTCTTAGTCATCAAGAATCTAGCGATCACGTTTTACGGTACATAATCTACGTATTCACAGGACTCTCATGAAAACAGGTACAAAATAGGTACAGGGCTGAGGAATATTTGAAAGCCTGCATAGGAGTGAGCCAAAATTCGGTACTCCAAGAAAAAAGTGACAATACATAGCAAGAAAGAAGAGGAACTGCACTGCGAAACTTTATGCAAGCAAAATAGCCTTGGGTGGGAAAACACGGCAAATTATTAAGAATTATGATGCAGAAAAGACTCAGTGGCAACACTTCTCGGCATCTTTTCACCTTCCCAACAGAGTAAAGAACACTTGGAAAACATTGGAAAATGAATTATTGATGCAAAGAACTTTCCGACACTCTTTTTTTTCAGAAAGCGCTGAGAAAATGTGTGCAAATGCCGACAATCCAAACGACAAATTGATGACTCCTCGATTAGTCGTTGTCTGATATGTCGTTGGGCTGTTTTTTTTTCTGCGCGCTTTTCAACTTCCCTCGAACTTTCGGCACTTTCATAATAAGAACCTGCGCCTTGCTCGGAAGCACATTTGTCTGTGTCCTTTATTTTTTGCGTTCTCTGGCCTAATTTTCACTCAAGCCTTTGAACCTTGGTCTCATAACCATAAACACATCTTTGAAGTGGGGAAAGGTCTCGAAATTGAATGTCAGGAATAAGGATTCTCATTAGGTAATGTTCTTATCTGCTTGCACTGAGAATCGCTTTTTCGCTTTTCGTAGATGCGGTGCTAACAACATTGTCACTGCGTCGCTTGGCGAGTTCTTATCATTGAATTGCAGATCTTTGTCATTACAGCTGCGTGTACAGAATTTGACAATTACTTTCCTACTTATGTAGATCTCGAAAGAACTTGGCATTTCGATTAAAGTTTTGAATAGTAAGAAAACTTTGCAGTTTTGCTCAAAGCAGGGGACAAAATTGAAGCCTCAGGAGGAAAATTCTCGTTAGCGACAGGAATATCACAATAACTAGGTGCAAATTGGGCATAATTTGGCGTTTGTTCTCTTTACAATAACGAGTTGAAATGCGCAATTACCAATTTCTTCGAGTTCGAACCATTTTCTTTTCGCATCGTTCCTCTCCTCGGACCTAGTCGCATTATCTTGCCTATGGTTTCGTGTATCGTAATTGTAATTATTAATTGTATGTATTGTATTGTGTGTATAATTATTGTATTATAATTTCATAGCAAGCCATCACAGTTTACTATGTCAAAATTTTCCAGTTCTGGTTACTTTGGGATGAATTTCAACCCAGATTACGAGACAATAGCCACGGCATTCGTGCAACACTACTATTCCAAGTTTGACCAAGGAGATGGAATGGCACGCGCGCAAGGTCTTGGTGACCTTTACGATACCGAGAAACTCTTATATGAGTTTCGAAGGCGTGCAATGTAAAGGCCGTGATGCTATACTTGCGAAATTCAGTGTGAGTCACTCATGTTTCGTTGTGGATTTTTTTCTTGTTTTGAAATGCTCTCCAATTTCTGCCTACGGCTTAGGCATGTGTTCGGAACTGGAGTTAAAGCGACTGGTGATGAAGCCGCTGTCGAAAGGCTTTTTGCGATTCGCTCAGAGTGAGGCATTGACATTTCGGCTTATTTTCCCACTGTCAGGCCTGCCTGCAAGATAAATGAGCTATCTATTTTCAAGGGTAGGGTTATGTTAGGTTGCAAAGTCTTTAGGGCGGCATGTTCATGGGTTCAGAGAGGTTTACAAAGGGAGCAGTACAGTGGAAGTCACAGCAGTGAAGGTATTTCTCTCTGCTGTACTGGTGTTCTCCATTAGTACACCTCGTACGTCTGTTCGGTGGTGAAAGTAGTCAAACAAACGTATTGATTAAAGTTTTTCGGTATTTCGAAGTTAGAAGAGGGTATTGCTAGTGAGACTTAGTTAGTTGATTCATGGTCAATCTGTTAGGCTGAAGGAAAGTACCAATGCATATTTGAATCTCAGAAGGTAAGCGGTTGGCACTGTTAATTATCAGAATGACTCTTTGGCGCTTCCTTATCCGGGAGGCATGAGGCGCCTTTCTGACACTCAGGTTGTTATAATCGAAAAGTCGAACACCCAGGATGGCGCTGTTCGAAAATGGGCGATATTACAACCCTACTGAGGGTGAGTTGGGTCAATTTTTCGCTAAAACTTCTTCTGTGGGGGTTAGCGAGGGTTCTTACATGAACATGTACATCATTTTTAGGCCAACCCTGCGGCCAAAAATAGGCACAATTGGCTACCACAGCTGTTTCATCAATTCGCTTGTTAAACGTTGTCATGGGCTCCCCAGGGCCCTGTGGCGGTCCTCATTCGAATATCCATACATTCGTTACGCGGACTCGCGCTGAATTTACGGTATTTGCTCGCCCATTCCTGGACTCTCTCACTTATAGCGCCTAAGACTAGCTTAATGGAGGAGGATGAGACTTTAGAGGGGGTAAACCACGTACGATGCGGCAGAAGTTGAAGTGTATGGGATGGCTTATTCACTTCAGAGCCCTGCCTTCTCGATAGGCTTGGTCCTGATCGCCGAACACTAAAAGTAATGAGGGGGTACAGAGGGCGGGGAACGTGCAGGAAAACAGGGCGCCGAATACGGCCAGGGGTACAAATAAGTGTATGTTCACCTAATCAGAGCACCTAAGTAATCCCTTGAGTATATACGGTGAATTTCGGACGTGGATCAATGTCCGGGCGCCACCTGGATCAATTCGGCGCCGCTGCCGAAATAGAATGTCATATTCGTGATTAGGACCCTCGATAAGCCTCTCTTAGGGGAAGTTTCCAGTGGATTTTTTTTTTTTGACCGTAATTCTCGTCCCTACTGGTGTGATAGCCCGTGGTAATAATGCAGTGTGCCCGAAAATGTTATTTTCTTCTCAGCCAAGGTCTGTTACATAGACCATAGCAGAACGATGGGGCTGTGTCGAAGCTTTTTGGCGGTCGAAGCAGAACTTTCTCTTTCTTCTACTGGACTATTCTTGCGGGAACGCTGTGGAGGAAATCTTGTGCAGCACCCTCCTTCCTGATTTGTTCTGCCAACGGCAATGCTTTAGCGAGGCGACAATGCAGCCATAGTCTTTCGGTATGTTCCACCAGGGCTTGACAGGGAGCATAGGCCTGTGCGCCCTATTTCACCCTTTTTCAAATCTTTCTGGACCCTACTGGGGTTAAACTTCCATCTCAACAGTCAGTAGTGATGGTATTTTTTAGATTTAAACGTCAAGCTTATATTACCACCTTCCGTATGAGGTTTGCGATCACTTTTTTTGAAAGAATTCGGACCATCTCTGAAAAACGGGTTTACGGCGAAATGATCCCACGTTAACGCATGACTCATTGGACAAAAAGCTTCTCTGGTGTTTTTCGCCGCTTCCTCTTTGGAGGTTGTAGAAAAAGTGACAGGCTTTTTTCAGTTGTAACCGTTACGCAGGCATTGTTAGTTTTTCAGAGCTTGACTTTCAAGCAAATTCAACGTGCCATAACTAAATGTGACTCGCAACCTCTTTACGACGGCTCGATTCTCGTGATGGTACTTGGTCAGCTCAAGGTTGGCTCTTCTTGTTTCTTATTTAGGCTTTTCCTTGGAATCCGCATAATTTTAGACAGACGACGACCCAATCAATCCATTTTCGCAAATATTTATTTTGCGACCAAATACTACCGGCTCATTTTTCATTGGAAATGAAATCTTCCGTCTTGATCTTCACAACAACTAAAGAGGCTCATTCGTGGAATAAGCCCATTCCGGATGAACAACCGCCTTTCTGTCAGTTTTTGCTCTTCATTGCTTATCTCCCGTGTTCATTGTTTTGTATTTTTGTACCTCCCCTTCAGTTGTTTTTGCTTAAGTTATGCTTGCATGTTTTCTTGTCATCTCGCGTGAGTACTGCGGTTTCCTAATGTCGTGTACGGCGAACCCAAGTTTATCTTTGGTTTCCATAATCATTATGCCGGTTTAGATATCGATTGATTAAGGCGTTACTGAGTTCAAGTATAAACCTTTATTTGAAACTTATTTTTCGCTTATTATCATGGCATTGGGCCAATATGCTTCTGATCATCTTCATGCTAAATCCAACGAAAGGCAAAGTTAGCAGGCGCGCTCTCGCCACGATTGTATCATAGTTTTTTTTTCTTCGAGAAGAATGGTGAAGGTAGCTACCAAAGGACAAAAAGAAATTTATGAAGAGAACAGAAGCACTATAATAACGTTTGGATCAGCTTGTTTGGTAACAGTTGTGAGTTCTTCCGTTTTTACGATATCTCATTACCATACAAATAGAAATCTTTCAGGCGCTTCACTTGTGTGCATGTTTTTTCTTATTGGAATGTAATTCTAATGCATATATTTACTTTGGAATATCAGTGACTGTTGAGCTTATAGCTCTCGCTTTTATGAAGAGTATGGCAGGTAAACACTTCTTTATTTATATACAAAAGCCTTATTTCAATTGGTTTTTTTTAATCTTACTGGATACAGGTAACTGGTTTTACTAACAACAATTGGTCATATGAGCAGATTGTAGGTGCGCGGTTTGACGAACGCGGTCGCGTTACTGACGCAGGTATGGATCTAAACGATCCTGCAGCATTTGGTGAATACTGTAAAGACGTAATCATCGTCACCGTTTTTGTGCAGGTGATTTTTCCTTTGAAAATCTATGTAATTTCAAAAAGAAATGAGCACCTTATCGTTTTTCCTCCTTCTTCTTTTATATTGTATTTTTATGTCTATTTTTCTCGTCTTTTCAGGTTCTTGCTCTTTACTCTTCTTTCGCATATTTGATTCTTTTAGTAATCCCTGCTGCTGCCGCATACAAGGTAATTTTTGATAACTTGATAACTTTCTTTGAGGCCACCTTTTATGTCTAGTTATCTTTGTCATTCTTTCATAAATGCATTATGTAGCATGAACTTTGAACATTCTCAGGTATTCTTCGGTTTGATACTACCCTGGATCACAGCTCCCACAGGGGAAGGTAATGAAGAGATGGATGACAAGAAATTGAGAAAACGTGAACGTCGAGAGAAGATTGTCTATCGAAGATGATTCCAGTCAGCAATGCAGCTTATTTCGTCCTATCAGTTTGTGACGCTTGTTCTAGTTGTTTGGGTTAGGTAATTTTTTTCGTATAGCAAGGTTGGTGGAGTATCATGTTTGTCGCTGCCTGTTCAAATCTAAAGATTCTATTTATTTGTTAGGAACAAGTGATCGTGTTGTCTTTGTTGCATAAATGTTGTACACTGTGTGAACAACCATCAAATGAAATAGTGTTTGGGTCAACCCCCAATATTCACACATTGTAATGGAATTTTCTGTGTGATATTATTCCACTGTGGTTTCCAGATGAATAGCTTGGTTGGGCTAGCCCACTTAGCTACAGGGCAGAACAATGAGCAAAACAATTTTGACAATCAAAATAAGTACGTGGAGGAAGGCGTCGTTGCTGTATGTCGTATGCTCCTTAATAAAGAGAAAGAAATGAGTCCGTCACGTCGCAGCTCGGCATATGCACGCTTGGTGATTGAGGTAATTGATGCCTTCTTAGGATGGTGTTAGAGTCCGCGTCAGTCGCGCGATCCACGCGAATCGCAAAAATTGCAAGTGCCTATTTGAACGTTCCAAACACTGAATATGAAACAAATAGAATCATGAACAGTCGTCATTCAACCATCACCATCAAGCAGAAATGGGCGGGGGATTGGAGAGCACCTTGCAGTATTGATCGTAGCAATTGGATTTCTCTGATCGGAAATCGCGCGGCGGTTCGCGGACTCTGACACCAGTCTTTGGCGAGGAGCGGAACCCTCTCTTTCTGCAGTTTTCACGCATCTGTTCACTTCTATTACCCATGCGCTCCGATACAACCATAGTATAAAAAAGGAGTATTGTTCAGAAATTGTTTCAAAACAAATCAATAGATTTGTGTGGAATTATGCCACCGAATGGAGGACCGCAAGTGGCCCAACACATCCCTATCATGTTGTTCATGAGGTCATCCACAGCAGATCTTCGTTTTTTGAGTATTTTTGTTTGATTACTTTTGACCTTCCTTTTGACTTTTCATTAGTTGGAAGTATCAAAGGCGCAAGAGGAGTATGGAGTGTGGCTGTAGGATGTGCGGGTAAGGGAGTTATATGTCGCGCTTATCCCCTATCAGCCCGTTCTGTGACAAAGTTTTTGTGGATAGGATTGCTTTTAAAGCTACATTGAAAGATAGTTCACGGTATTAAAAGACTTGAACAGGCAATTATGGGCTTGAATCACAGATTATAGAGATTGCTATTAGATCTGATGTTATACCCCTGTGACATGTTTTGTAGAGCTATCATATTTTAGACCATCCTAGAGGCTGACGACGGGCTTTCTAATGAGCTGTGGTTTGCGATTTGTCAGCAGGCAGACATGAGCCTTCAGGTATTATATACTTTTTACTTCAAAAATGGCTTATTATTTATCAATCAAATTTTAGCCAACAACTCAATCTGCTGATAGCGTGCTTATGCAGACCGTGTCCTTTTATGTAACGCGACTTTTGCCCACGGAGCACAATGTACCAAGTGTTGGCCGTGCTCCTTTGGTCAGTGAAATTGGTCATCGAAAGCATACTCCACTGGATCTCTTCCTGCCAACGTCTCCGGTATTGAACTCGATAAGACTAGGTACATACATGGTCATACGTTCATTTCCATAGTCTGAAGAGCCTGCTGTGATTCTCATTACTTTTTCAGCATTTCTTGTTTAAAAATAAATACGAAACGTTACTAAACTGTACGTGGTAGTGTTGCTTTAGAGTCGCAGGAGTTCTTTTCGTCTTCGCTCCACCCACGACACTTGACTATATTTTGTAATTTCGTTAGCATCCTCTGCTCTACGAGTGATTTTCCATCAGCTAATAGATTGATGATATTGAGGTATTCATTTTGTTAAGTCTCCTTTACATTCTAATTAAGATAAAAGCTGATTTATGGGTATCCAAAATGTAAATTTTTAGATATCTTCTTAAGCAGTTCCATGTCTTTTGCCTCTATGACGTGACTGACCAAGATATGCTTGCTGTAAAGGTAGCGCTTAATCTCTAGTATTTCAAAATTCTGCTGCTATATTTTGGATAGAGCGCTTCTCTTCTATAATTACCTATTCTC
>MU890766.1:0-11059 GCA_036418205.1 Ostertagia ostertagi
CCGACAGGAGGCCCGTCGCGCGATAAGAAGCAGTTGTCAGCGGACGATCGGGGTTTCGCGTCAAGTTAAATAGAATGTCCATTGTACGTCCTACATCGCACATCACGCGCTGCGACTCGTCCGCCGACTCTGCCTTCTTGCCGCGCGACGGGCCTCCTGTCGGGTACCCAAAATTCTAGAGTCCGACGGCGAGGAGGCAGCAAATCAGTGGACAGCCGTGAAGGGCGCTACCACCACAGGCTACGTCGTCCGCTAAGGGACCACCTTTCGCAGCGAATCGGGCCTTATACCACCACCTTAGGGATCCCTTTATGATCGCGATATTTGCCGTTATTTTTATATTATTTCCCCTTGGTCCAACTCCAATGTTTCGCACCACCTACCTTTGAGCCAGGTTTCGGGAACCTTTCGTTTTCTGCACTTTTATACGGTAAAACTGTTACGCGGTTGTGTTCCTTGAACAGGGTTTTACAGGCTTCTGTCTATTTATTATCTTTATAAGTATAAAATTAATTAAATTATTATTGTACCGTATGCAATCGATGTCCCATTTAGATGCATATTGGTGAGCGATTCTGACAGCCTTTCAGCGCATTGTTGTAATTGCCAAAGTACAATCGCCTTAATATCCAGTTTCCGTGACGATCAGAGACCAGCCCTGGTCGGAGCTGCTATGAATGGAGACAAATCCTGCTAATGTGGTCTTTTGTTCCGCCTCAGAGGACGTGAGCCATCATTGGCAGTCTCCATGGTGTTTATGCGCCTACAAGACTTGAAAACCGTGTCGATTATCACAGGTTGGCCAGAACTAGCCGGCCGCGGTTGACCCTCACTTCGACAGTTCGCAGTCAAATATTTGTGTTCATACCAGTTTTGAATGGCATCATTCAGGGATTTGAACAGACTTTCAGCAAAAAGTAATGATTTGAGTAAACGGTCATTACGGCGCCGATCTATTCAAACAATCACTGGGATCATTTTCAGAGATTCCACGTGGGGACAACAGGCGCTACTGTGACCACCATAGCACGTGGGATATCAGCTAGAACTAAGTCAGACCACCAAATGGGTGCAGGCGCGCACCTGTTCATGTTTTTGCCATATTTTTATTGATGAACAATCCCTAATCTTCGCTTAGGCTCAGAAAATTTTGCTCGATTATTGACAAGCACGGATTTAAAGGCACAACCCAGGCAGAGTTCGTGTGAACGCTTCTCTTCGGTCTGTACTAGTATAGACCCCTAGAGGACAATCACAATGTGGCGTTCTCGTGCACGGAAACCGACCGATAAGAGCGCTTGGGCCTTGCAAAGTAAGCTGCCCAAGCTGCAGACTTTTTTCTTATCAGGCTGTTGTCTGGCGATCTCTCATCTGTAGCGCTCTCTCGCCCATACTCTCCTCTCCGCGCTTAGTCTCTCATTCCCTTAGCACAGCCGATTAGGAAGGTGAGTGAGCCCTTAACCTAAGCGTTTTTGACGGATTCTTTTCCTTTTTTCACTGCCGGCCCACTTCCCACCAATACATTCGCATTCGTGTACAGAAGCCACCAATGGGATGCTGAGCGCTTTCCTTTAAACGGTCAGCTCGTCTGCCTACCCGTAAATCCGAACATGATAAAATCTAAGGCTGCAATTAGTCAACAGTAGCCACATAAATGGGCGGGATCTGTTTTACCCTTTTTGCCATTTCTTCACATTACAAGTACCTCAATAGCCAAGGTTTCTCTTTGGTAGCATAGTGGCAATTATGATTGAGCTGGGCTTCGAGCCCCGAGTTCCGCTCAGAAGGGAAGTTCAAGCCTTTGATTTAATATATAAGAAAGTTCACACATACATAATGCTGATTCTGCGTATTCAGCCATTACTCCCGATTCCCGATTTCCGAGTTTCGGTGTGGGCATCGATCCTCTGTTACTGGATATGTTCCTTTGTTTTTCACGGTTCTAGACTCGGTTAGGCCAAGAATGCAAAAGAAAGGTGTCCCATCAATACCGTTACTATTGCCAGGCAGCTTCATCATTTCCGCAGCGAAACAGGCCCCACGTGGTTATTGGAACAGGCCACGTGTGCTCGGATGACGAAAGAACCGGCAATGATATATAACGCGGAGGAGGAAAAAATGGTTGGGCTGCGTCAGAGTAGCGCGCGCGCCAAATGGCTTGTCTACTACAGAAGACTCAGTTCAGTGACAATTGCAGCTAGTGTAGGGCGGAGCGTACGTATAGTGAGACGCTGTCGTAGAATTCCGGAAAAGTCTAAAAAACTACAAAAACAGCTACCGCTATTCACAAAGTGCAGTTGCGTCAAGATGTACTTTTCCTGATGGAAAATGACTTCACTGAGAACGCTGTCATAGAGCATGGGTTAGTTACAGTACCCCCAATAGGTAATTATGGTTTATTTATTTATTCATTTACTGGTCCAATCACATATAGGTAATGGCACAGCTGTAGTCACTTATTTCACAACCGATTGACTTCACTTCAAATAGTTCTAGGGAAAAGAAAAAAAATCGCTGAGATGAAAACTTCATAAGACCTCAACAGAGCGTGTAAGCGAGCTGAATCGGAGAACAGTGCGGGTATACATGCGAGTTTCATTATTCAGCATCCAAAGAGCATTCGAACTTAACGTGATGGTTATTCTCTGTGATCAATCAAATAGGTGGGCTAAGAGGTGTGCGATGCCCGGGTGGTGAAATCGGTAGACAGGTGCCAGAAAGCGGAGTGAGGGTTCAAATTCCGTCTGGGCGAGAGTTCGCCTTGCAAGCAGCACTATTCTGTCGTCTAATTCTTTAGTTGCATCTTTAAAAACTCAAAATCTGCGTTTCAGCCTGACAAAGTTACTTTGTCTGAAAAAACATTATAATATGTCCATCACTTCGCCAACACGTACCCGCCGCCTCCACCGCTTCCGTCAATGGGCCATTCGCATCTACAAAGAGCCCTCTGAAAATCTTTCCAATTCCTATTCACAAGCTCATCCAGCTTGACCGTTAGAAACTTGATAGCCACTCATAAGCATACGCAACATTGAAAAGCAACGCATTAGAATCTATCTCAAAACTCACACTCTCTCACTGCGAAAACAACTTTTGTTAACTTCTGCATTCCTGCCGAATAGCGCCATGCCGTCATGCTGTTCTTTCTAGCGTGGAGAGAGATTGATAGCAGGGAAACACAAATTGAAACATGGAACAAATTATAAATACGTGAAGCTTATCATAATTTTTCACATAAAACGTAATAACTTCGTAGGACCGCTCTCACAAGGGCCTGTATTGATCGTTAAATCGGTGGGCCTCCGGCGACCAGCTATCAGTAACTATGATGTCATTGCGAGAGCACTTTACATTACCAAGCTTCGGCATTCAACATCAGAATAATGGGCTGATTTTGAAAAAAATTAGCATATTAGTTGTTCTCTGTTCATGATTTATTACCTCCGTAGAGATTTTCTTAACAATTCCTTACAACCAGCTTTAGATTTGTTTAGAATCTTGCAGGTGCAGTGAAAACACTGAGTTAGGATATTAAGTGAGTGTTGAGGTAGAGCAGAATTACTCGAGTGCACTTCCGTTTGCTGGTATGACTGGAAACTGTATAATTATAATATATCGATTGATTTAACCCATTGATTATAATTTATTAATCAATTATTCTATAGTGCAGTTTTGTTGTACTAGTCGCACTTATCGCTCACGCCTCGTTTCTCCTTGCAATGTAGAAAGTCACTTCAAATATGCTCACATAAACCATAAGTAGAGTTATAAATTACAGAGTTGTATGTTACAAGTATTTATATATATATTTATGGTCGATCGATTTCTGACGTTAAGAACTTTGCCGCCTCGACGAATTGAGCAGGTGTGGAGGTGATTCGATGGAGTATTACGCCTTTCCTCTGAGCAAATTAGATTTGGTGTCCGTAGATAAGAGATTTTTCAGTCTTGATTGCCCGAAAAAAATAGTGAGAGGAACAAGGGGTCGTGTCTTACTTCCAGAATTGTTTATAGCTTCCCTCCTTAGGAAAAACTACCTTTTAAATAGCTTATCTGCACCCAAAAATCGGTGGAAGCTGCGATTTCAAGAACGAGGGCAGGAAGGGGGAGGATGCGGAAGCCGAGGATATAAGAGCGACAGGACAACGGAGAATCTTCAAGTAGGCGAACTCGTATATCAGATGTTCAAGTCATGGGAATTTCATAGAGATGCGTCAATAATTCGCACAATACTCACATCATGTACAAATATGCCAGAAATTATAGCTTCTGAAGCTATGGAAACAACGATGTCTCATAAATGACGCGTGGTCCCGTATGATGAAATTTAACGATATCTAAATATGGACGAGGTTTCAACTATTGAACTCTTCAGAAGTTCATTAGCCCAACCACAGTTGCCTGTTTTTACTGGGTTTTTCAAAATCGCGAATCTTTCGTCTTGAAGACCTAAGGGTTATGTGACTGAACACTACTGAAAAGCATATGGGGAGAATCTTTCCCAGCTTATTATATTTGAGGTAGATAGTGTCACGGGGTCCGGATGAAAAAAAATTATGAGTAACCGCCCAAAGCCCAAGAAAAGGGACCCATTCCTTGCCCGTTGATTTCCGCATTAATGTTACGCGGTTGGTGCTGCCCTCTTCAACGCTAACGCTCTCTCTCTCTTCTCTACTAAACAATTAGAGGGTCAGACAACGAAAGGGAGGCGTACCGCGCCGATAGCGCAGCAGAGACTGCGAAATCGCCGGGGCCGCCGCTGCGAATTGCGTTCGGTCCACAATATTAGGGGTGTGCCTGTATTTCCAATTGGTACCTTTCCCCTTCTTCGACCTTCTACCTTATCGTGAAATCCTCCTTTGAGCCAGCTGTACCACTTTGAGGTACTAGGGAAGAAGTAGCACGGTGAATTTGTAACACTGGTAAATCGCTGAACTTTGGCTAGCGAAGGGTTCGGGGTGTGGAAACGGAGTATTGGCCACAAAATTTTTTAGGAACGTTGCACACCTTTTTGTTTTTTTTTCACAGCGACAAGGACTGAATGGAATGAGTTCCTTGGCATGCCTGCACAATCATTTACAATAATAGGGGTTTCTAATTTTGTGTAGCGAAAATCTAACCCTCCCACCCATTTAAAATAAAAATCATTCAGTTAATCGGTAGGTTATAGCATACATATTAGTATTATAACACCTTGGAGCCCATGCAGCCCGTATGCGGGCTGCAGCTGTCAACCATGTGAGACCTTACAGCCCATATTTTGAACAAATATTCAGTTTTTCTTTTGTTTTTCTTTCCATTTCATTCAATAAGATTTCTTCTAATCATTCAATAGGTTTTGTTCCCAATTTGCTTGATAAGATTCCTAAAAAATCCACTGAAGTCCCAAGCGGCCGCAAAACGTGAAACATGCGCGGTTTCCAACGTGTTAATATATTACTATATTGGGGGAATTGAACATTACAATGTAAAATATGTTGATAGTCAGCATAAAATTGAATTCTTTCGTTGAGAATGGGACTGAGTTTGTTTCCTCATTGCACAGATGCTAAATGGAAAAGATAAAAGCTTTATTAAAAAATTGAAAACGATTCGTTCCGCTCCTTCCTTAGACGAACATTATTATTTCGTCAATTTCCGGAGCCCGTTCCTCGAAACTGGAATTATTTTCTGAATGTTTAAAGGATGGGGAACCGAAGTGGTCCAAGCCTCTCATGATGTACCTGGAAAGAGCACCCGTAGACAAATTCGGCAATAACAGGTAGCCATTCGGCATTAAATGTCCATCTGTCGTCAGCGACGAATAAGTAATAATGCACTTGTGTTGTTTCTACCTTGTTACGTCCATTACTGACCACGAAATCTTTATGGGCAACTTTCCTGCTTTTTTTTCTGATGACCGTTCCAGGCACCTAGAATGTGTAGTAATTTTCGCACTCAGGAAAACTAATCAATAGACGCCATAAGGAAAACTCAAGAAAAATCTTTTGAAAAGATTCTGTTATCTTCGATGCCTTTGTTAGGAATGAAATGCATTGATTTATGGTAGTATGTCGGTTTTCTTACTGGTTTACCTACTTTGTTTTATTTAGGCAACATGGTACAACTTTTTCGAGGAAGTCTTCATGACTTGATTTTTAATGTTTTGGAGTCTTTTGGAATCCTTTTGATGAAAACTCATAGGTTTTTTTTGAAAAGCACAAACCCTGTTGGGAGGGGGGGGGTATACAAGTAGCGATTAAACGATTAGAGATTGTGAAACACTGGAGCCAACCGCACTTGCTTCGCTTCCTTCCTTCTTGAAATCTGAGAGGAATTTTCCCAGATTCGATTAAGACTGGCCAAAATCACCACTTTCACTTTTTATGGAGCTGGTGGTTTGGTGGAAAATAATAAGAACTTCTCTTTCTTCCTGCTACGCGGGGCTCCTGAAGAAGCCCCAACGAAGAAGGTCTGGCCAAATACGGAAACGTACTACTATTTATTGTGTTTGTGGTTGGCATCGTTGCACTGTCAATTGATATTGACAGGCCCGGTGTGCCCTTTTCGAACAACCACCGCACCGCCGAGCGATCACATCGAGGACGAGCCGTCGCGTGTCATTTGAAGAGATAACGATGATTCGATGTGATCGTGCGGTCCACGACAATGCCACTAGTGATGCACTCATTGTGGTCTCGTGAACGTTCGGCACCGGTGTGGCTGCTGGCGATACAGGGGGCAGCTCATTTATGTGGGCCTTCTTGAACATTCCACGAGCCATAATTTAGCCGATTACCCGCAAGAAATCTCTGACCTTCATTTAATTGTTGAAGACTGCAAGAAGAACCATAAACGTGGCCGGTGGTCCTCGTAACGGGTCTCTTATGGTTAGTGGTTTCGTGGTTTCAAAGGGATTTGAAGTTTACCGTGCAGACCATCAAATAGCCAGCTGTTCTAGGAAGCGCTTGACTTCCGAGGCAATCAATCTGGTATCGATGTTCAGTATGACAGTCACCAAAACATGACTTTCTTGACTCCGTGTGATTTTGAGACTTTAACAAACAACAATTTCACCCTCGAATCATCAATTATCATATGGCGTCACAACATAAGTTTTCGTGACTCAGTGGATCACGAATCGCTTCGTGCACTAACAGAAGCCTTTTCAAGGGCAAAAACTTTGCCCTCGCTTCGCAGTAGCGTCCAGTTCTATACCTGCACTGTTCATTAGGGAAAACTGATAAAGGCGTGGCCGTCAGAACTGTTGGCTAAGGGCTGTGGGGGCCTACGATTATTTTTATTGGCTTCATGAGTGTACGTATATGCGTCAACGTAAGCAAATCTTGACAAAAGAAACAGATATTGTATTCTACGGACGGGGAAAGTACCACAACAACGTAATTGGCTTTAACCTCAACATTAGCCTTACCTCTAGTACCCCTCCTCCACGTAAATTGTTAACATTTGGGACATATATTATCGCTTTTCGTTTTGTATGGCATATCATCCCGAGCAATCCCATAGTTTTATCTTGTCGTGTCACATCTCCCAGGGAGGTATCCCACCCAAACCGTCACTATCGAAGCAGTAAATCGTCTATAACCGACCACACAATGAAGATCATTTGTAGTCTGTGCAATTTCTCCTGTGATTCGCCCTCGACTGCAGCATCATTTTCCTATCGCTCTTTACCTTCTTATTTGGTATCAACACGCTAACTAGCTAACGTTTGACCTAACTTTGCAGTAGATTGTCGTATAGGAGTCCTTCAGCATAGATCATTGCAGCCAGGCCTATTTGGTCCCTCATCCAGTCCTCATGGACGGTGAATTGGCGCCCTTGGGGCTGGTTCAAATAAACGTGTCAGGAAGAGAGCGCACCTCTATAAAATTACTTAATTCAATTAGAAGAGCGTGAGCTAGACAGCTCCCCTTCCCTTCAAGACCGCCAAGAACTCTTAATAGGCTTGCCAGATCGAGCCTGAGATGAAATCGAAGGCTTTGGCGTCTCTGAAGAGGAGCTTAAGTTGCTGAACTGCGTCACTGCAGGTTTGACTTATCATTGTTTAGGTATGCTCGCGGAGAAATTGCTTCGACGATTCAAGAAGCTTTCTGATTTACGCCACTGCACTCTGTTTTTCGTGCGGTTGGGCAGGACACAACCTTAAGTTCTTTAAACAACAATTCATGGTTGGCAATAAAGACAATTAACGGAGACAAACAAACGGCTTGAGCTTCAGGTCGTTATTCATTGAAACTTCATTAATGTTTGCTTACTTTTTGATGCTGCTTTAGGAGAATGATCAGGGGGCTAAAACGTCAATGCATTGCACATCTAACTAGCAATTCTATACGCCTTGAAGTTATTCAACAACTGTAGAATGTATTCAGTCTATGGATCCAAGGATGTGTCAGTAGTTTTGGCCCGCCAGTAAATAAGCAAAAACCACCTGAAAAAGGGTTGACCGTGGACTATCGGACCTTCCTTTATTTACTGTTGAGATTGGTGCACGAGCCGTAGATGAGATGGTGGGTGTCCACTCGAGAGGCTCTGGAACGGAGGGGACCAGAGATGGCGGGGACGAGAGATGGTGGGGGCGAGAGAGTCGCAGACAGTGGCAGGACTATCGAGGTTTAAAAATGACGTTTTTTTTTGGTATGGGGCTAAGAGGCGTGTCAGTGGAATGCCCTATTTTTGCAGTATCGGCAATAAGCTTCGAGCTTACTGCCGATGGTTGCCGACAGAAGAGAGCAGATCGACAAGGGACAGGAGACTACAGAGGACGAGGAGGTGCAGACACTGCCTGCCAAATAAACTTCGTTGAGGAGCCATGTGCCACCGGTGATTCACTCGAAGGCCATTAAACCCCCAGCACCTTAGCCCCACAACAATAAACCGATAGATGGTTGCGGACTGATGACTAGCATAGTTTCCTAGCAAAGAAAATCCTTCCGTCAGCTGATCGTGGATTTCAAAGTACCATCGCATATGGTCCACGTGGTTATTGAAGGATAGGGCTAAGGGGAGCATAAGAAAAACCCAATCCACGCACTCCGCTATTGGGTTTCTTTGTTGGGGCAAATGTGCAGAAAAAACGCAGCAAAAAAGCTTCTCTTTAGTGACGCCGCTAATTCAGAAATCGATTTCCCACGACAACGTCCTACTTCATCTCGGAATTCTCAAGAAAATCCAATCACTCTCGATCTGTACTTTTAGTGCAGAGCATGAGCTATGGCCAGGCACCCGTAGATAAGGCGGCCATAAGTGCTCGAAATCCATTTGGTGAAGAGAACTATGACGTGATAAGAAACACATATGAAGATGTGATTAGATGGCCGTGGGTAAATATCCCTTGTGCCGGCTGTTTGATGTTTTAAAGCACACCTGCACGCAAATGGACGGCCCTGTATTTTTATAACTCTGAACATCTGGTGAGATTCCTGGAGCAAACAGAATAAACAAGAGAAAATTCCACAGAAAAACCTACTGAAATCAAATCTTTAGAAAAATAATCAATGGCAGATTCCACGATCGAACAGGACGTATTTGCGTACTGAAAAAATGTGGTAGTTGTGATGCTTGGTCTACTCGTAATAGAAGGAAGAACCGCTAAGATAAAACCGCCCTACGCACGTCATATGGGCGGTGTTTGTGCCCCACGCCTGCGGGCGTCTCATTGGTTGGTTTCATACCTTGGCTGTGTTTCAACCTATTATCATGCCAAGGGCAGAGGCTGACCAATGAGATTCTTGCAGGGGTGGGCGCAAACCCCGCCCATGCGCTGGCAATGTCTTTCTGAACAGCTTTCATCCATTTCATTCCTTCCCGATTAATCCTCGTACACGGTGGCCCACACTTAATCAATAGGAATTTAAGGAGCTCCCCACAACTCTGACGAAGCTGTCGTGCAAAAATTGCCAAATTTTCAAGGTTAAAAGATTATGCAAATATTGATATGGCACAGTTACCCACTGAAATCACCCTTAAGATCGATTCAAAATTAGCATTCAGATATCAAATTTGTAAATGCTTAGAGTGCCTAGAAAGGCAGCAAGCAAGGCAAAGGCTGAAGGGCGGAACGATTCTGGTGACGTCATTGAGCATGACTGGTGGAAGGACATGAGGTTGGAGATCCCAATCTCATCCTCTAGTGCGCAGAGGATAACGTTTAGAGACATCGCCACCGCTCCGCCCTTCAGCACGGTGTTCAGTGCCTTTAAATTTGAATCTAGCTGCATCCTGCACATGAGGGCGCGGATGGGTCGCGGAAAGCAACATCATTGGAAAGCGTCTGATATATTGGAGCGCAGCAGAACTATTGAGCACCTGATTACTTGTAACTTCACCGAGAAGAACAAAAATAATAGAAATTTTATTTTGAATTTTATTCGAAGTAATTGAAATTTGACCTACAAACACAACGTAGCAATCCCTTAAACATTTGCTGTTAACCGCAAGTGATCGTCATCCAAAAGCGTCGCATGTTTTCTACAGAGCAGCCTTTAGGGAACCCTTTGAATTGTGAAGATTTTCAACGACATTCGGAGGTTATACTTCTGCTACGCCCTGGAAATCGCTTACCAACAGATAGGCAAGGCTACTTACAAATTTTCGAAAAGGTAAAAAATCAAAGAAATTGACAGCTGTGGCTGAAGTGCCGCTATGCGGTTGTACGCTGCATCAACTTCAATTGGATGGAGAAGTAATACCAGAGGAAGGTGAAAATCGGTCGAGGATTCGTCAACGGCTCGTCGAGGATTTTCGCTTCTCACGCTCTGCGCGGACATTCACTCTCGCCACGCGCGAGCCGTCTGTGCTCTCCGCGCGTACATTCACTCTCGACACTACTCTCGCACAGTAGAGAGCCATGGTCGAGGAATTCCTCGACCGTTATTCACCCTGCCAAGGGGATCCTGTTCTCCAGGTCTTGCTTGCTAGTCTCATTCACGGAAAATTTTCGATCAGAACCAGAGTTCGTGGCTAGCTCGTGATTGAGTTGTTGGATGTCACACTCATGGCAGTGTTCGAGCAGCAAGGTAAAGGTACATCAGGTAGTGTAAACGCACTCATGAGAAAT
>MU890767.1:0-19112 GCA_036418205.1 Ostertagia ostertagi
AACCAGGCGTGAGAGAGGTTGCGCACAATAAGGCCCCATGTTCCATCACTAACAAGCAACACCGAAACCAAAGAAAGCCTCCTCCAAAAAAAACCATATACGGCTCCCTCGATGGTAAATTAAAGGCGGATTGTTGGCCCTGGGTTGAATACGTGGCGTCCCTCATGAAGGGGCTAGTCTTGTACTTAGATGACGTACTCGGAAATGAGAGGATGAAGTAAGCTTCTTCCTTCAACAAAAACTTAACCACCTGCAGCTCAATGGGAAATTGTTATTATCAGACTGCTTTTCCTTGTTTTTCAAAACATTCATCAATTTCGATGGGCTCAAACTTGTAAGCCTTTCTAAATATGGCTTCACGTGACAACCGATTTCCTAGAAAGAAGATCGACACTTCATCGGAACGCAATCTGGTTAGCTGTGACTAAAAAAAGTGCGAGCATGCACACATCGATCGCCTGGTGCCGTCACTGGCAGTGAAGGGAGGTACTTCTGACGCTCGGAGAACGTCCATGATGATGAAACAGGGAAGGGGGAGGAGAACTTGCTCCATAGAGGAATAACGAGTTTCTGGGAAGAAGAGCTGAAGCCGAATAGGGAAGTAAATACATGATTAAGCTGATACAATTTGAAAAATGAATGAGTGAGAAGAGAAAAAAATGTCTAAATCTCCTATAAACACTTCGACATTCATAGTAAACCTACTTAAAAGTGACCGCCAACCCCTGAAAAATCGTCTTCAAGACTAATTTTCCATGGGGCTTACTGGCAGGAAAGAGCGCAGAAAAATGCTAAATGTTTCAGTCTCTCTTTTCGAAATAAATACGAAAAAACTCGCTAAAGGTGAAGGGTTGGAAAGTTGGGAGCATCCTTGATGGGTACGGCAGAAAGAACGCCTATAGAAGTTTAGGGATCGTTTCGTTTTTTGCCAATTTTAACATCTGCGAAGCGAAATCAAGCAAATGTTCAGCAGGATTCCGATTTTACAGACGCGATTCGTATGGGTAGATGTAGTGTGGCGCTTTAGAGCGCTGCATCATAATTGGTCGCTGGGTTGTTCCAAGTTTTTATGTCGTTAAATCATCCGAGAACTTGCTCCTTGCTCACCGACTGCTTTTGTGCCTTAGAGGCTGGTTGACATGAATCATCTGGGAGAAAAATCTTGACTTGAACGTCGACTGATCCTTTCAAGGGATTGTTTGAAGCAATTACGCACTCGGTCAACCATTTTGGATGGTAAATCGTGGCGGTGGCGTGGGTGTTTGACCTACTTCCGAGACTCTTTACCCTGCAGGCCATTCAGCCTGAGTTGAGTCTAGCAATGCCAAATACTTTTTAAATGATTCTCCGGCTTCGACAGTAACAAACAAATTTTCACTCAGCAAAATTAGTTCATAGTATTCTACTGAATTTTGAACGCGGAAATCAAATTGCGTCGGTACGGCAACGCTCTGAACTAAGTGGAGAGTGAGGTCAGGAATTGGTAACACATTCATCGGAATTCTCGTTTGCAGTTCAGCAAAACTTACTTCAAACAAGCTTTACTAACAATCATCCAAAACCTACGCGTTGCGCTAATTCTTCGACGCGGTATATTCTGGCGCCGCTGTGTAAGACCTCAGCAGCACCTTATTCTCGGCGTTCGGAGGAATTATAGCCTTATGCTTCCTTTATCAGTCCTGACGCTGCCTTATAATTGTGTCGGCGTCATGACATGAAAGTTGGCGGACAATCACATTCCTTCATTTCCAGCTCAAAGCGAGTCATAAGTTGTGTCATAGAAGTTTCTTTTCTGAGAGTCAGTTGTATCTGAATATTTGTATAACTCAATCGACTAGTCTCAAAAAATACGCATCTGAACACATAGCCTTCGCGCCCAGCGGTAGCTCAACACCCGCACCTCTCGCTTACCGGGCACAACTTACGCGAAACATTAGCACACTTGCTCGGTAAGCGAGAGTTGTGGGTTCGCCCGCCTGGGATAAACTTTTGTTCATAACCCAGTATTCTGGTGAAATATTAGCAAGGCGAACTGGGGGAAAAGCTGCAGCCAACAAACAAAAACAAGTCAATCGATGAGCTTCTTATTAGGATGCTATCTTGCTCTGTATGTAATACTTTACATTAACCAATTCTCTTCTACATTAATTAATAAATCGATAAGACCATGACGACCATACCTTCTGTGTTATTGTTATGCACCTATGGTCGCCCTCACTGAGCCCTATCATTTCGTGAGCCTTAGTTCCACTCTTTCGATCCACTAAACAACAACTGAGCTACTTATTCTGAAGCTGCTCTATAGCGAATCACATGTGAGCAGAAAGATGATCATCTCTGGGAAGCATCTGGAAATGCCAGGTCGTTCTTGAATTCCACATCGTCGTTACCATCAAACATCCCATAGAACGTTCGCGAAGTTTTTTTCACCGTAAGCAACCTCATAGAATGCACGTCGTCAGCCGCAGGAAAAGGTTGTGATGACGAAGCGCATGCGAATTGAGGAGCTCGTCGACCACTAGAAGCACGCAAAATTGTGGCGTGGCAAAATCGAGGGATCCTGGTGTTTAGCTCGGCTTTTTAGCGGGGTAAGGTATAGCCACGCTATCAATCAATACGGTTAGAGAGCTTCTTTTTGTACTTTCACAGGCATTTTTCTTATCTTTAGGCTGACCTCTTGAAAATGCTATTTGAAGTTGCGTTATGTTGTCATTCTTGGTGCCGTTGAGAATTCATCAGAGTGAACCAATTCCAAAGCCTTCACTGGTAAAGCTTCACCATCCACTTGTAGATGAATCCGTCAGGAGGAGGTTAAGGTTGTCCTGACGACAACCAAAATAGGGTGGAAATAGTAATCTGACCATGAGACTTCGAACTTCAATTTACTGTACAGTTCAGAGGGGTCTCTCCGTACTTTTTTCGTCAAAAAATCGAAGATCAGGTGGGCCGGACACGTCATGCGATTTTGCGATGACCGTTGGACCAGAGCGGTTACCGACTGGATCCCTCGGGACGTCAAACGAACACCTGGACGACCGCCGGCCGATGGTCAGACTACTTAATGAGAGCTTTGAACGAGAGAAATGATCTTTCCACATGCTGTGGCCGCGTCCCTGGGACGAAGATTATCCCACTAAAATAGCCTGGTACGCAACATAAACGAATGGCCGATGTCAGACTTTGCGATTGGAGCGATTTTGCACCAATTGCAGGAGCGACGGATCGCTTGAGCGATGCGAGCGACGGGAGATTTACCCGCCGACCACCGATACATTCGGCGCCATCGGGTAAATCTCCCGTCGCTCGCATCGCTCAAGCGATCCGTCGCTCCTGCAATTGGTGCAAAATCGCTCCAATCGCAAAGTCTGACATCGGCCATGGAGACGTCCCTGTCGCCCGCTCAGGAATCTGGTGACCAATAGAACAACACGGATAAACTCAGGGTCCAAGGGGGGATGTTGGCATCAACGATGGCGATGTGGTTGTGGTAGATTTGATACGAGAGATCATCCAATAGAAGATAAACTCATTGCGTCATCTCTCTCCGCCGTTTCTACGGTTCCAAAAGGGATAAGGATGGCCCCAAGTGATCAATTCTGTTACTCAATTTATTCACTCTACACCTGACCCAGAAATATGGGTACCCCCAAGAGGCCCGTCGTGCAGCAAAGGACGAGTCGCAGCGCGTGCTGTGCGATATGAGACGTAGTATGGTACACTCTGTTTAACCTGACGCCTAACCGCTACAGTATGCGCTGCGACTCGTCCTTTGCCGCGTCTGCGTCTCTTCCTTCGCCGCGCGACGGGCCTCTTGGGGACACCCCAGAAATATATAGTCCATAGTTCACAAACTTTATTTTCAGAGGTCTTCATATTCATCAAAATACAATCGTATTCGGTGAGGTTTAGGAAAAGCTCAGCTTAACATCACCATCGAGTCGTCCTACCGGTAAATAAATAGACTAGGCTTCTTTATTTTTCTTCGTGCGAATATTCAGTGCTTTCTGTCCATAAACATATCATACATTAATCCGAGCGTCCAGAATGTCATGTTCCTGCACCATCGAATTCAACTTCAACAGTTGAGTTGAGCAGCTGTAAAAAAAATCAAAAACAAAAGTACTTCCGATGCACGATCTTTGCTTGTTACCAGCGAGCTTTGTTATATTTAGACCTGAAGCGCTCACAACCAATCAATCTTGTCTGGGCAACAAGTCCTGACTTACCATTAGGCAACTACGATAGCTGAACACACTAGTGGACGCAACAAAAATACGTTCGCAGGAAATCCGCTACACCTTTACATTTTCTTTTTACACTACATATGTGTAGCCTACAATTTAACCCGCAGACGAAGCATATGGGATATCACGCGGATGATGACTGTTTCTATAATTCACTTAAAAGACTTTCACCTATCCCACTTCGTTTGCTCTTATGGGCACTTCCTGAACAACAGCTTGGAAGGCTCAATTGCAGGATTTGACTTTCGTTTGGTTCTCCTACTGAGATCAGGACATCAAAGGTGCGCGGTGACTGGAGCTTAAGGTTCAGCTTAAGCTTGAGCCACTTTGTCTACTCTTATACAACGCTCAATGACTATATGATTTACGTCTCCTGCGTCAAATTATGTAGGCCAATAATTTCCAAAAAAATTATTGGTAAGCCAATAATTTCCAAAAAAAAAAAAGGTGAACAGATATGGCGGTCGGCAAAGGGTTGAGGAAACATATGGCTATTTTATTTTCCTACTTCATGCAACCCATTTTCTGTCTTGCGAGGTGCAGTGATCAGAGGTTGCAAGCCTTAGATGTATTTCACAGCAAGGCCGAATCGTGAAAGCACATAATTGGCCGTAAATCGGGACTGCACTGGGACAGCTCACTTCCATAATGATTTCCTTTCTCTACGTCGAACCTAACATTCCCACACCGATCAACGATTCGTGTGTACGAATCGCTGAAATTGTCAAGAATACGATCCGTGGCCTCCGTAACATTACTAACTGATTGAACCATTCTTCAAATGGGAAATTCTAAGCCTATGTTGTGCACTAGAAACAATTGTTGTTGCCACATAAAGCTCATAGTAACTGGAGCAATTCAATATTTATGTACTGATTTAGGGAAGTTTGTCTGCGCTTGATATTTTGTTATAAATTACACTAGCGAATCTTGAACGTAATTAAGAAAAAATCACTGCAGCAGTAGCTACTTATCACAGTCATTACCTTTTCGTAACGTTCCCGCGTCTTGTCTAAGATCACGTCTTTTCGGCTTTTAGGTGGAGCGGGCTTCGATTCCGTAGCGCCCAATCCAGTTCGCTCTTTACGAACAGTGGATTCAATCTGGAACAACTCATCTGAATGCATAGAAAAAAAAAACTAAAAAAAAAAGGAAAAAAGACGCAATTATCAGACAGGAACCCTTACCACCTCTAATAATTTGACGCAATGAGACTAGAAACCAGTTGTTCCAACTATCTACGTGGACAAAACACTACTTTTGGCTCACCACAGAGTTGCGGTAAAAATTTTTGGTATTTGATAGAAATGGCCATGCAAAACGTCTCCAATATTGGTAGCAGCCCATATACACACTTCATCTAGTAAACAACTCTGATCACAACTTTCAACCCACAACTTTTAGATAGCTGTCAACGAATGCAAGTTATAATTGCCAGTTATCCTCGGAGGAGTGTTTAACTTCGGTCCATGGAAAAGCAATTATCAGAGAAAAGAAAGATCAATTAAACGTTGAGAGCGTTGGAACACGAGACAATCTTAATTTCATTTTATTTTGAAAGCATCTAGAAAAATTTATCAAGGAACATACCGGTGCCTGACGTCCTGTGCCGTCCTTTCCTAATCCTTCGCCCTCTTTCCATCCCATACTTTGAAGCAGACGGAAGCCTTTATTGGCTTCGTTGAGCGGCTTAACTGGAATCAAACTTCGACACAACAACGGCACCTGAAGTTGAACCCTATAGTTGGAAAAGATGTTGCTGAGTAGCATGATCTAATAATCAAGAGTTAATTCAGCAAACCTGGCACAGGTTTAGCAGCACACCCAGCGTAAATATTGTTTGGATCAGCGATACTTCCATCCTTGTTTACGTCAATTTCCGAACCAACAAGTCGCCGCCTCTTAGCAGCACGATCTGGTCCGTAAGATGGAGTCCGAGCACTTTCTGCCTGAAAAACCAATGAGGGGGAAAATATAGGAGCACAGCTTTGAGACCTCGGGGCTGGGTTGCACTTAGTTTCTGAGGTAGGACAAGATGATCGCCAAAATTTAACTGGACCAGGATATCCCTACGATAAAGTAGATATTCCCACACGACCAACTGAGCAGCAAAATAACAATTTCAGAAATACCCAGGAAACTAAACTCACGTAATCGTTGATTCCATACATAGCTTTGAGCGCTTTCATATTTCGCCGTCGCGCCGTTTCTCCATGAGGAACGGTCACTGACTGTGACACTGCGGTTGTTTCAGGCGTCAAAAGTCCCTGCTCGCACCCAGGACAAGTATTGTTACCTGAATACACATAGAAAATGATAATGAAGAAGGAATTAACTGACAACGACGAAACATAAAAATAATAACAACCCACCGAAATGGACGTGGACCCGTAAAAATTCCTTGCCAAATCTCAGTATATCACCATGCTCAATCTCTCGCTCATCGTTTGCCATAAAACTGGTCGAGGAAATTATCAAAGGCGTCTAGCAGCCCCCCCACCCAATAGAAAATAAACAATATAAATGATGCAACTGGGAACACGGTAAGACTAACTTTTGCTGTAACCGAGTGTAACTGTTCAAAGCAGCATTCATGCGCAAAATGGGTGAAAAAGGTGGAACACTCCCAAAAAACTAACACACGTCTAGTCGGCAAACATGATCAAAGTTGTTTTCTGAGGCAGAAACAAAAAAGTGGCTACAAAATAAGGAAATAAAGCTTACCAACAATTCGTAATCATTCAACATAACATGCCCTTTGTCGGAAAGCTTGTTCACAACAAATGAATTACTTTCCGGAACAAACACAAATTCGAGCAGTTTCTGAAACGAACTTTGAGAAGAACGGTACGAAATCGAGAAATGTGGAACACTCGAAGCTAACCGAACTGACCCTCGAAATAGATGGATCGTCGACAAGAATATCACATCCGGACTGTCTTCCTACGACTCCGCCACAAATAGTGACAACGTGGAGATTATTCTTGGAATCCATGATCCGTAGCAATGGAGGCTGCGAAAACCTTTCATCTATAATGGGAGAGACTCATCCGCGGTCTGCTGACTGATCTTTATTGAAAAAGAAAAAAATCTTACAAAAAGTAGAGCAGAAACGAGGAGGCTCGTGCCCAAAATCATCAAAATCATACAAAAAAGTAATGAGATAGAAAACATATAGTCCGGCACACCTTCCCGCATTTGTATCCGTTCATCCTCTTCTTCGCTAGTGCTCTCGCAATAATCTTCACTCAAAATTTTGGCATCTCCGACACCGTTTTTTAAGTCTTCTCGTGCCCTTCGCCGCCTTTCCTTTCTTCTTTCTTTGTTGCCTAAATCAAAGCAGAGAGCTTTGACGAAATTACTCAACGGCTGAACCAATGTTGCACCACTTAAAAAGCACTGAGAGTTATTCCAAAGGAATTCAGAAGACCCCAAGGAACCTTCCAAAATATTTCTTTGAAACTTTCCGTCACATTTCGTGCAAAGCAACTTCGCCAAGCATTGGTATGCCTCAACTAGCGTGAAAGTGTGTGAAAGTTACCCAGCGGTGAAGCTTTCCAACATCCGACCAAGGTGTTGTTCTTCGGCACATCAGAAAGTTTCAAGGAATATTTGAGTCTTTTTTAGAGCTTTTAAACTCTTTTGGATACTTATTCGAGACCCCTTTGTGAATACAACATTTTGATCCTAATGAGGCTCTGAGAATGGAGCGATGAAAAGAGCAAAATCAACACTTCAGACTACAAAATGTCCATAATTGCGACACTTCTATACCTCGACATACCTTTGATTTGGCCATTTCCTTGTGGTACAGAAATGATGTCCCCTGTAGCTTCATCAAAGTAATCCACTGAGGCCATTTCTGCATCGCAGTGGTCCTTTCTCTGGAACGAACTTCAAGTCTTTTACAGGTGCTTCCTTGCTTGAGATTTGTATCTTTCGATCATTGAATGCTAGCGTGGTCGCATCAAATATTTTACGTGCTCGTGCAAAAAGAGATAATCAAAGTATAAAATGAGGATTAACAGCCAATTGGAAAAAGCCGAAGCTATACCCAGGGATATGAAACGGAAACAAATACGGAGACTGCGAAGGTGTTCACCGAAGAAGACGGAGTTGAATGCGTCCCAGGCCCACACTCTCCATCGTCTCCGTCTTCCAGGCTAAGCTTTGAGGTGAGATCGAACACGACCTCACAAACATCGACAGCATCCTGATCTAATCGGTCCAGCGCCCCGGCAAACAACTTCTTCGCTTTCTTTTTATTTGAGCGAGACGTCCACTGGGCTGAAAATTATTTTGAAAATGTGGTCGAATGGTCTGTAGTGGACCGAAGTAAAAACGATTCTACCTATATCCATCGGATAAAAACAGCTTCGCGCTAATCCAGAACGTTCGCGATATAAGCTAGATTGAAACAGGAAATAGAAATTGCTTAGAATAATGCTGGGTAGACTGAACCTTGTAATGAACACCTGCTACGAGCGTTTACTTGCAAATGCGCAGCGTATGCAAAGAGCAGCTGCGACTGTTCAAGTGTCAAATTCAATGCTCTCAAATTACAGTCTACTCACAAACATGCGCAAGCCTCCAAAGTTAAGCATCTCGAAAGAATTACCGCCTATAAAAAAATCTTTGGCCAGTATTCAATGCACACCGAGAGAAATCTTAAGCTGACACAAGGGTGCTTTAAAACGAAAACAGACCTCAACGAAGCTGAAATCCCCAAAAACTAATCACATTGACGGTGTTGGTCTGATTTTGTTAACTGCAATCTGTAGCGATACGAAGGTGCATCACCCAAACAGATAATATAAGAGATTACGCCGTGAAATAACCCTACCAATGCGGCAAACACTTAAGGTAAGGCGACAACCAGCAGAAGCTGGTGTGAACAATTCCCTCCCGGTCTGATAGGAATAGACCGCATGCAGGACGCAATCACAGATGCATTCCATGCAGGAAAGCACGAAGAGCGCTAGGGCTTGCTAAAGTACTGCTGCCAATCTTTTTTTTCTTTTGTCAGGCTGTTGTCTGGCCCCTCCCATCTGTTGCGCTCTCTTACTCATACTCTCTCCTCGCGCTTAGTCTCTCATTGCCTTAGCACAGCCGATTAGGAAGGTGAAGGCCCTTAACCTAAGCGTTTTCGACGGAATTCTTTTCTTTTTTCTTTACTGTCCGGTCCATTTTGCACCAACACATTCGCATTCGTGTGCAAGAACCACTAATGTGATCCTGGGGCATGTCTTTAAAAGGAAAGCAAAGCACTTGACCCATAACCCAACACACCTGTGAAAGAAAACATGTTGGAAAGTTAAGTTTTTCATAAAGAATGGCAAAATAGCAGAAAAGGAAAGACTCACTTTTTCGCATGCACTTATACACCTCATATTGCTGGGTGTCGTCGTTAAATATGTAATAAGTCTCCGATTCGCTGTGATAAAAAAGTCCAGTATTCTAAACAAAAGAAAATCACAATGAGGAACTTCAATGACCGTAATAAGCAAAGAATACTTTCCCATTTTCTGTTGGAATGCGAATCGAAAGAAAGCATAAATAAGCAAAACAAGATTGATAAACAAACCGGGTCATAGAAAAATCCACAACTGGGTGAGTAGTACTGCCCGTAGGCCTCTATCCATTGAAACCCTTCAGGAACGCGTGAGTGCAACACTTCATTCGCTGCATCGCGAATCATATCGGCGATACTCGATGACTAAATAATGTTTTCTATTGGTGAAGGTGAAGTGATAAGGACACCACTTCACCGTGAACATTACGGTGCCAGCTTTGAAAGTCGCTCGGCACTCATGGAATAGAGCTTCCAACGACAGCAATGGGACACTAGATCGTAAAATAGTCGCTCAGTGGGTTCAGCCAAGACAGCAATAGACCAACTAACACATTTTTTCATCAGCTGAACATCCTGCACACGACCATGGATCATGACAAACTCAGGAGAGCCGGGTAGGACACGCGTTCGTAGCAAAAGTTGGCGAGTGCGAGTCTAGACCGATGTCAGAGCTTGCGAGCCCAGCGATTCGCTCGCGAATCGCCATGCGACGCCCCGCCGTCGGTCCTGGCGGTTTTTGTCTGAATATTTTTGTCTGTTTTTGCTGGCCAATGCATCGAAAAACCGCGTGAAATATTGGCTCAGTCTAGAGGATGACCGCGATGGAAAGTCTCAATGTTTGGGTCACTTATAGGATATGATGAAAAGGGACCCGGAAGGACATCTCAGTATATTTTCAATTTTGAGAGGCTCCGATACAATTCAATGACGAAAATTAGTGTGTCATTTTTTGATTGGCTTTTTTCCTTTGTTATTTTGAGTTGCGACGCCCTAAGAAATTTGCCAGGAATGTGAAGCTGTGGGCGAAACAGCGTTTCAGAGCGCGTTTGAACTGACCCCCGCATGTTTCGTTTTTTATCATTTTTTGACCTTTTTTTCAAGAAAAAAATAAGGTCCGATGGTGATGAGGCGCAAAAAAAAAAAACGAAAACGCTGTGCATTCAGACGTGTGAGACGGAATGAGCCCACCCCACAGGCTAACGAGCGCACTCCTTATCCTGAACTTGAAGCAACAACCCCAAATGAGGTCATGTCGAAGAGTCTGTATTTGGGTAAGGAGAGAGAATCCTGCGAAAGTCGCAGATGTGCCATTGTCACGGCTCGAAAGTGCGGATGATGGCGCTAACCAGGGGGGTCTTCCAGGAAATGTCCAGCTTTCTTGAAACGATTTTTTGCATGATAAAGAGGGACGTGCATGGGAACAGAAAGAACGAAGTTCTTCAGCCAAAGCGTACTTTATAAGTAAAGGTGTAGTGGCTCCCAATTATAAGTATGACATAAGCTATTACGCGAATTTTTTAAAAAGGCAACACAAAATGCAAAAAATTTGTCACTGAATGTCACTGACTAGAACCACGAACCACTTCATCACTCCTTTTTGGTATTCAGAGGGCTACTCAGAAAAGAAGAACAGCTGTACAGCGTTCCATGCACATACCAACACATCATGAAACCGTTTCGAGACAGCCGGGCAGTTTTTGAAAGACCTTCCTCCCACAAAATGGTCCGATAGCTAATAATGTGAACTTACGGACTGGATACTCCTCGCTCGCTTTCAAGCTACGTGGATTAGCGGATAAGATAGTCGATTGATAATAGATATGGCAGCCCCACTGCATTGCTGCGGTTACGTTCCAAAACGTATGGACACGTACTTTCACGCCACCATGTCAGTCGCTGTTACCTCACAATTTGAATTGTTGTCTTTTTAATTAAAACCAGATTAGTCCCCCGTCAACCGCCGGGACCTTCCTTTCCTGCGCAAGCTTTCTATCCTCCGCTATGGTCCCTTCCTCCTGTGACACCAACACCTCCTGGAAGTGACGCGTATGCAACACAATGGTGTTTCATACAGTAGAAGGGACACAATCATGATATGACGGTAGATTTTTCGCTTCCCTTCCTCATCCTCCCTTCCTCTCTCCACTGCCCTCCAGCTGCCACTGCAGCACCATGTGGAATGAACGGAAGTGTGCTAAGCAGGTGTTTATATAGCCCTAAGAGTGTTATCACAACTATCCTGCTACAAAACATTGATATCTCAAATCCTGTAAGCTACCCGATTTGTTAGCGGTTTGTTTATCCCATGAGCTTCCTTCTCACTCACTTCATTTTGCGGACGGACACACATACACACACACACACACACACACACATACAGATACACAAACCGACACACAAAGTTAGCGCTTTATAAAATAGAAGGATATTGAAGATCTTGTTACCTTGAAGGCAAACCCCGGGATTAGCCCGACTTGTGGGAAGGATACCGCGAGGAAATTGTAAGGTCCCTACCTACCTAGATCACTCCAGCTTCGCCGCAAAAGTTGCGCGGTTAGGGCGCTAATCCTTACGGGCCTGCAACCATCGACCCCCGTTGCAACGCTTCCCACCCACCTCGATATCGGCGTGCTCTCTCGAACGGCGTGATCTCTCGTGTTTTGTCTTCTTTGACCGCCCTGCCTCGCCATCGTTCCACATCCGACCTTTGAAGGTTAAGGCCTCTAATTTCAGCGATCCCAAAGATTTCTCTAGCATTCCTTTCCACCTTCAGGACGTCAGGTAGCTCAGTCACCACTACGACGCGCTCTTAACACCGGTTTTATCCCGGGGCTTACCTTTAACCAACACGCATACCACAGGATCCCCGTAAGCTGCTCATGAAAAGCAAAACAATTTAAAAAAAATTTTTTTCACAAGAAGGAAGAGCAAATGTTCTCGCCCCAGGCGAGAATCGAACCAGTTTCTTCATATCTGGTAAACCTTCTGCCTTGCGGTTCACCACCCATCTCAGGCACCACTCCGATATTTTTTTTAAGCCATATTTATTTTTAACATGTTCTAAGGAGCATGTAATAAACTAAACTAAACTAAACTAAACTCATCATGTTGTGTACGTGTGAGGGCTGATAAGCTTTGGTAAAGATACCATGAAAAGGTGAAGTTTGCCACGGTGGGGGTGTTGGTTAGCCACAAACTACGGGAAGTGTCGAAGGGTACGGGTTATACGAGGCGGTACCAAACGTTAAAATAAATCTCTGTAAACAACACTGAATAAAATGTGCAATATTTTGAAAACTCCGATAGCCCGTGCAAGACGACCAGCTGGCATCATTCATGTGGAAAGTGTTGTGCGTGGGGGTGATGGGTTTTATAGGGAGTGAAATAAAATGGCTCATTCAGGCTTTCATTACAAATTAATATGACGTCATTTCGATGAGGTTTGTTGAAACCGCAACCAATATTAGTAACCTTTATAACTACCCATGCCAAGATTTACTGACAGTCGAACATGGATAATATGACGTCATTTGTAATATAGGGTTCGAAAATGGACCATCTTATCTGGAAAACGATAGCCAAATAAATAAAAATGAATAAATAAGAAAAGCACCCCCGATGAAGTGTCAAGGGTAGAAAAAAGGAAACATATCAAATTCTAATCACGATACGCATCATGCCTTTCGGCGGGTTGTAATAAAAATTATATTCCCCGTTGTCCTTCAGCTGGCAACATACCTGAGAACAGCTGACTTGATTTATTCAACTATTAGTGCGACCAATTTTCTCGCAGATTATTCACAGTTTCACGTCTGAACTGCTGACCTTTTTATTTTCGCATTTAGCTTCGAAGAAAATCGAGGTTAACACGAGGTATGGATTTGGTCCAGTTTTTGACCGCTCTCTTTAGGTCCGCGACTCACATTTACCGAAGGATAAAATCACCTGGCATGTTCGAACCACGCCCTTCGGGATGTTGTCAGTGGAAACGCACACAAAGTTTTCACGCATTTGAAGATCCGCTTTCCAAAGGGACAAACAAACTACAAATTTACACTCTGTTGGACCAATCGAAAGATAAAAGCGGGCAGCAAAGGCGGGGCTTGGAAAGATGCCCGCCTTGGGGCCATTCTTAGCGTTTATGATGGGTCTAAAGGTAGTGATTTATGGCTGAAATATAATAGAATCATGATTTTTCCGTGAACGATTCATTTAAGGTTCGTTCTGTGACAGGTTCTGTGACATGAAGAATTCGAGCGGGAAAATTCACGTGTGACGAAAAACGAGAATTATTAGGCGACCTAATATTATCACATTTTATTCAAACTGTTTATTGTGGAAGTTGTGTATTTTGTCCTCCGTGGAAATATCTCTAATGGAGCGTTCATAGTTGGCGATCGTACGTGCGATTAGGCGATTAGGCGAGTAGGCGATGATTCAAAATGAAAAGTATGCGGATCGATTAGGCGATTAGGCGATCAGGCGATGAGTAAAGGATACGTATCGATTAGGCGAGTACGCGAGTAGGCGATCAGGCGAGTAGGCGATTAGGCGAGTAGGCGATTAGGTGATATCTGGATTGTATGCAACACTTTGACAAGATCTGCTTTTACCAACTAGTAGTCTAGTGTATGGGTGAGAAGCTAATATGCATGTGCGCCTCAATTTTGACGACTAAGGAGTGCGCCGTGTGCAAATCGCCTAATCGCCTAATCGCCTAATCGCCTACTCGCCTACTCGCCTACAACGCCCTCAGGGCGGAGCATACAAGTCGATACGTATGTAGTCTTCACCGCCTAATCGCCTACTCGCCTGATCGCCTACTCGCCTACTCGCCTAATCTATACGTATATTTTTCATTTAGACTAATCGCCTAATCGCCAACTATGAACGCTCCATAAGCATAAGGCAAATACATTTTGTTTTAACATCGAAATTTCTCAGTATTCACAACGTATTTCCGGTGATAACAGGAATCATGTCGTGTGAATGCGATCTTTACTCCGTTCTTATGATTCAATACAAAGGGGGCTCTCTTAAAGGATCCATTTCAAGCGACGCTAACATGAATATCAAAGGAAGCCATCCAGAACATCAGGGCTAGAAGCTCATAATTTTGAAGAAATGCAGAAAAATTCCCTCGAGGAATGACAAAATTCTATGGGACTGGCGCTTCAAGGCTTTTTGAAGTGGTCTATTTTTAGAAAGCACTTGAAATGGCACCGGAGTTGTTCTAGAAAGCGTGACATTAGCGTTATTTCAGGATGGCCTGCACATAGCCTAAAAGGATGTCAGTGATCTTTATCATTTTGAGTGGGTGATAAATTTATTTATTTATTCATTTGTTCATTTATTTACCTGTTTATTTATTTATTGGCGAGCATATCTCACGAACTGGCCATCGAGAGCCTTTCACCTTTAGCCATCTAAGGAAAGCATTCTAAAACGTGTTGCTCTGCAATTTTTCTTACTGACATCTTCTTCAAGTCCATTTCAAAGAAAGGAAAAGCAAGAGGGGAATGGAAATAAATGTTTCAAGCACTTTGCGTCGCTAGTGCGCGAAATTTCCTGCGAAGCATTTTTTATCCTCTTTGTCACCTTACGCAATTTTGGAATCGTAAAGATGATTGGAGTTCGTTTACCTACTCCATGTTTACCCTACTCAAGCTATGTAGCTAAAAAGAACCAGTAGCTGCCATAGAAGGCTTTCCACAAAGCTCTGCATGGTGCAGTTATTGGTTTCTTCTGTTTAACTCTCCCTCATGAAATCGTTATTGCTATCTGGCTGAACCCCTACACTATCCTACTGAATTCAACGCCGTTTCAGAACTCAAAACATAAATGTACTGTACGGAGAGATGAAAGGCTAGATTCATTTAGATCGTATCGACTTCCAAATTTGCGAGGACAACGTTTCTCATTTTTTTTTCGGATTATAGTTGTTCCGAAGGTAACAGTTTACAGTATCCTCCAGTAAAGGCATGCCCATTGAGTAAGCATTCGATCACGGGCAAACAGAGAATGAGGGAGTGAAAATAAACGATACAAGAGCAAGGACCTCTCAGAATGTTGCGGCTTCTGACCTACATTTTTATCCAATCATCTACAAGAATAAAACATTTCCCGGTGACCTCTTCGGGATGCGCCACGCATTCTGCGTCTACTTGTAAATTCGTGGCCGTTCTTGTAGACGATTTGGCCTATAAATGCTCGCGTGTACAGCCAATACAATTTAAAGTTTTATCCTCCCAGACAAGTTCGGTAGTGAATGGAAGGCCCTGAGGGGATGGAAGGCATGCCTAGCCCGGACAAAGCACGACACAGAATTCGATCTCCTCCGGACGGCGCGCGCGGTAAACAGCACGTGCCACTACACCACCCCCCCCACCTCTGTATGCTCTACAAGGCCAGATTTAAAGCTCTGCAGCTATAAAAACATGACAAAGGAAGAGAATTGTCAAGGAAATACCGTGTGATCACAGTCACCACTGCATGTGCATGGGTTTTGAAAGTTGCTTTACTGAATTGATTAGAGTTCGATTTGGGTATTTTCTAAGGAAACACATAGAAAATATTAGTTCTCAAGTTTAGCAGTAGAGCAAAACTGGTCGGAAAGAACACAGAAGAAGTGCAGAATGGCGAACGCGGCTTCAAGCGTCAGTAAGAATTTGCCAATTATACTGGAAGACCACAAACATGCACTGTCTGAGCACTTTATGGTGGTGCCGATCAACAAACGACAGACGGCTAATTGAGTTGTGAACATTGTCAAAGTTTTAATTACTGCAACTCAAAAAAGTCACCAGGAAGCATACTACGAAACAATTTAGGGTTAGCGCCAGTTCTGAGCTTGTTTTCTCGAAAAAACCTTGCAATTTCATGGCTGTGAGGTAGGTGGATTGGCAGTAGCCTAGCCTTCACGTAGAGTTGCTGGATGACTACCTATCTGGTTCGACCTCTTAAAGACTTTAGACCCTTATGGTTTTCACGCCAATCTCGTTTACCCTGGCCAGTTTGGTGCCGAATAGACGCCGCTGAACCAGGGTCATCAATCCTTCTGACCGGACCGAGTAGGGTAAGTGTGTAGTGTTCTGTAACCTTCTTTTGGAAGAGCATATGAAAATGGTGCCGTGTTCATGAAAGACAGGAAAAAATATTTGCTGAGTGTTAGAGGTTAGGAAATTTTTGTAAAATTCTGGAAAAAAAAATTCGAGAAGTTGAAAATGCTCATAATAATTTCAGCGACGTCTACTGTTTCAGCAATTAGACCTGCCGTACGATCCTGACCGATCTTATATCTACCGTGAGTGTCCACCACTTGTCTCCATCGCTCAGAAAATTTCTTGATGCTCCTTTGCCAAAACCCAGCGGAGTGCGAGGTCGAGAAAGGAGGCGACCTCACTTTCGAGTTGGAGTTGATCGTCTGAATTATTTCGTTATCAAGATGATGATTAAAGGTCCAGGATAGGTAGCACTTATTTACAGCTCGACCAGGGGATTACGCTAAGAGAGGAAAGAAATCTTGCCGCAACTCCAGAATTTCTTACCGGGCTCATTTCGGATCATGGTGATTCGCAATGTCATGAAAGAAATGAATATTGTCGCGGTACGAGGGCTCTTGACGAGCTACCTCGGCCAGCTTCTGGTACTCCACAACCTAGGCCACTGCCTACACAATGGTGCCCATAACGAAGGGTATGTAGTGGAGCTTCTGTAAGAGCCCTACCTGTAATGGAGTGTGAGGGATGCTGCTGGCTTCTTATAAAAATATCAAAAGATCGGAAGCGCTGGTAAAGGTGAAACACGCTGTAGCGCTGAACGGCATGCCATTAGAAGCTATTGCAGATAGTGTCAGTCGTTGACACGAATCCATGGTTTTGTAGACATTTGTACTAGACAGTGACTCGGAGTACGGATTTGCTAGTGGTCGAGATTTTTTGAATTTTCTTGGATACTACTGACTGCAGAACTTATATCCACCTCGTGGATTGAAGCCTTGAGAATGCTCTATCATTTGGTAGTCATAAATGTTACCTATGAATTTTTCAGAAAAAAAGAAAATTTTGGAAAGAGTGTTGCAGAACTTTCTTTCCAACCTAATATTACTTTCTACCAGGTCAACTGGGGCGGAAGTGGTGTAGTGACAAGTGGCGCGCTTACCACGCGAGCGGTCCGGGGATCAAATCCTGGGTCGTGAGTCGCCCGGGCCAACCAAGCCTTCCATCCCTCCGGGGTCGGTTAATTGGTACCAGACTTGTCTGGGAGGATACTGACTTGTACATCGGCTGGCCCCCGCAAGTCATTGTATAGGCCACATCGCATTCAAACGCCACTACGAATGTACAAATGGAAGTAGAATGCGTGCCGCATCCCAAAAAGGGATTGATCAACGGCAAATGCTTTATCCTTTTTATTTTATTATCCAGGAACGGGATTCGACAGCACCATAGGCCCCACAACCATACTATTATTGGTTGCAGGAAGAGTGGGTAGTGTGGGGTGGTCATAGACTTGAAATCGGCCACAGCTCCCATTTAACCCTGCTCTACAGACACCTCTGCGGTAAGCCAGCTCATATTTTGACGACACCACTGGTTGTGGTGCCTAGCTGTCGAACCCGGTTACCTATTTGGAACCTTTGAAGTTTATTTTACATCTGTTCTGATAAGAACAGAGAGCATCCGGTGCAATAAGTCCTGCCGCCTACGGTGATTTTATTTTTACAGGGGACGAAACCCCTAGGTGCGTGAATCTTTCCACTGGTCCCCACGCCAACCTCGGAGCTTCCTTACCCTGCAAAACCTGGAACTGCTGTAGGCGGCACGAAGGCTGCATCACACTTCATGCCGCACCGCACCAGCTACTACTATAGACCCTAATTTCATTCAGTATTTGCAACGTATACGCCCCAACAATTTCCAGTTGCGTTACCACTGCATCATTTTCGCTCGCCTGTAGAAAGAGAAATACGCAATTGCACCCAGGACAGCTCGAAAGGCGGGAAACAAATTTGCGGGACACGGGAGCGATCCAAGCATATTTCCTCCTGAAATTTTGTAAAGGTCAGCTTGCTTTTGGTTTTTTCATGGAAGTTTAGTTCCTATCCAGCTAATTTACAACCTTTCTGTCCGATACACAGAACGCAATTCCGTTCTGGATTCACAGTGTGATTGCAACTTCTCTAAATGTAACTCTATTGAGGCATGTTTCAGATCTCTTTGGGTTTCTTGATGTGTGGATAGCTTCGTTTTGAAAACAGAGGATCCGCTTCCAGTTGAAACTATGGAAGGTGAGGTAAGGCTTTTACTAATTTCCAGCCGAGTAACCTAGTGGTCTCTCAAAATGTTGCATGAGATCGATTACAATTCGATTTGGCACAGTGTGCTTCGGGAGAGTGGGGGAAGAGTGGAGGCAGTTTGCAGGAAGGTTTCTAGAGAGCTAGAGTGAAATTTGCTCACGCACACCGGAGTCCCTCTCTCCTCTAACTAAAAGGGGTGTAGTCCTAAAACTGAGCT